>CABHPH010120344.1:467-15938 GCA_902168325.1 Peromyscus nudipes
AAGTATAGATGGACAGTTGTAGTTGATGTGGTTTGAAAAGAATATTTGTCTTTTTAACATGCATTGTTCAGAATCCATAGGCACTCAAAGCACCCATGAAGAAGGTACTCCTTATTTATATATACATGTACACCTGTATACAGGCACTGAAACTTCTAAAGTTGCTTCCTCCATTTTGGTGTACATCAAAATGAATGAAACACTTATGGTTTTGTAAATCTTGTGTGTGCTTTTAGAGAACATGCTTTTCTTTTTAAAAATTTGACAAGGAAACAGTTGAAAAAGTAACACTATTAAAGGAGGAATGTGTAACTGGATTAAGGTCTTTTTTAGTGATTATTTGAAAATAACATGGGACCTTATTTTTCAGCACTCATGATGTGTGTACCTAAAATGTGTACAGAGATAACATTCTGTCTGTGTGGGTGTTATATAAGTATTTGAACTTCAGACTAGGCTTTGTAGTTGTTGAACCTTGTCTAAGTTGAATTGGTGTGAAAAGGAGATCTAACTTTTCATGGGAGATAGGAAGTATGAAACTTGGAAGGACATGCACTGGGGCTTCAGGACAAACTCAGTATCTGTTGCTTCTCAGAACACCAGGTTAAGAAAAATACCATATGTAACTTGTAAATATTGTATACGAAAATTTTGATTTTAAAATTCTGAACCTGATCCTTGATAAGTTTTCAGGGTGTTTAGATGATCTCTGCGTGTTCTATGCCCCATCTAAACAGTCCTTCCCTTTGTCTTCTTGAGGGCCATTAATATCATTAGATTTTGCCAGCTATATACACCTTTAGGAAGTATACTCAGGAAGCAGAAGTAGCTAGAGCTTTGAGTCCGAGGCCATCCAGGGCTACATAGTGAGACCCTATCTCAAAACAAAAACCTCCACAAAATTTCAAATGTAACTTACTTGAGAGGGCTTAATAGGTTTGGAAGTCTGAAAGATCTTATTTGTAATTTAAAAATGAGTTGGACATTTTCAAACTCAGATTCTAGACTTACAATAGTGTAAATGTTATTTTTAAAAGCAGAAAGTATGTGGGATAATTTTACTTTGAATAAGACTCTCCTTCAGTGTTTAGAAGCCAGGCCTGTGGAGTGCATGTGCCATTCAGTAAGAAGAGGTGTTTAGAAAACAGCTTCTCTCACCCCAGCTCTTGTGGAAATAATAACCCAGTGTCTCCTCCCTACTCACTGGATTTGCTCACCTACACTATGAGTCTGCTTGAAGTGACAGAGCACATTAACCTGCCCCATCTACCTCTGCTGACTTAAAAACAGTCCGTCCTTTTCTTTGAAGAACAACACTTGTGTGTGTGCTTCCTGGGCAGTGGGAGGTCTGTGTAGAACCTAGTAGGGAGGAGTTGGGGGGGTTTCAAACAGCATTATTACCAGGTCTTTTTAATGTTTCTAGGGTAAATTATCTTTAGAGTATGGGGTCAGCTATTTTGATATGAAATCTATAATGGAAAGTATGATAGGGAGAACGTTATGGTAGATACAGTATTTACCAAAACGGCTTATCTAGGGCTCAGTTAATAATGATCTGGAGGCTGAGGCTGTAACTTCTTAGAATACACAACACCCTGTGGTTCAATTCCCAGCACTGGGTGGGGAAAAGTCAACAAATTACAAAATGCAAGCCTCTGCTTGACAGGCAGATTTCTATGTGTTTGAGGCCAACCTGGTCTGTAGAGTTCAGGCCAGCCATGGTGACTTAGGGAGACTGTCTCAATAAAAAAAAGCAAAAAGCAATAACAACTTTGAAGTCCTTTATCTACAGATTTTCTTTAGCCAGTTAGAACAGCACTATCTGGTAGAACTTGCCTCTGCGATGGTGACTGTGTTCTTTGTCTGCTGTTCAGTGCCACAGCCACTAGCCACACATAGCTACTGAATAATTGAAATATGGCTAGGGTAACTAAGGAGCTAACATTTTTTTTGTTGGTAAATAACTACCATTGATTAAATTCTGGATGGTGCAGACTTAGAAGCCTAAGTGTAACATCATAAATATTGACAGGATAGAATTCTTTATTTGACCAGTTTTCATCAGTTTTTTCCCTCCTCTTACTCCATTATGAGAAGTTTGATTTTGGTTACCTAGGTATGGTTTGAACTGAAAACTGTTGGAAGATGGAAATCATCACTTAAGATTAGGTAAAATTAGAAAAAATATTCGGATATATGCTTCCAACCTGGTTGTTTGCATTGAGACTAGGAAATAGCTTCTGTTTTGGTATGGGTCTCCCTTTCACCTACTTGCTGCTCTTAGGGACATATATGTCTTGTTATTTAAATCTTTAGGGTATTTATTAAGCTTGTGGCTTTTACATTTTCTTTTTGAGGGGGGCATCATAATGGCTTCTAATTCCTTATGTTTATTTTTTCAGTAAGGTTTCCATGTTTCTGACTTCCATTTAGAATAAAAAATTCTTTTTTCTCTTAGAAGAGAAAGTAGGTATAGTAAAATCAGACTAGCTCTTTAGTTCCCCGGGCAGTTTATAGTAATCACAAAAATAGTCAATTTATTAGGCTGTATTGCTGAATAAACTGGTTCTAAAGGAGGCAGGGGTCAAGTCACTTGTCTCATATATTACAGTGGCTCTCTGCATCCCCGAAACGCCTTCCTTCAGTAAGCAGAGTGCTTGAGTGCACCCCCTTTGACCTGCTGATATGTAGATCACAACTCCTGATGCTTCCTGGAATTGCCGATTACTGTAACTGCTGCCCATCTGTCAATGAAGGAGCAGTTTCAGAACTCAGACTTGGGGGAGGAAAAGTAATTAATGGTATGTACCTTCAAGAACCCCCTCATACATAAAATAGTTTTTCTGATACTTTGGTCCATACACACATGTGAAGACAAAAATTGAGAAGGTTCTTTAGAAATTACTGGGAGGGACATGTAAAATGACAAGAGTTACAGGACTTGAGGATTAAATGCTCTGGACTTTGTTGTTTATAAGACGGGCCATCATGGCACAGGATTTTGAAAATTATGCACAGCTTTTCAGGATTCTTTTCTTTGAATATATTTCCTTTGGAAAGTGGTGGGGAAATGTTCTCTCATATCTGAGACTTCTTACAGAGGTAGAACACGTGTGTGCTTTAAAAACACGATCCCTGGTAGGAGATGCAGGCATTTAATGATAAAGATTTTGTGAGGTCAGGCCTGTTTATAGTCCTGGCTCTGGAGGTGGTTAACTGAGAACAAAATTGGGTAATTTACTCTTCTTTTTGTATTACTATTATTGGAACTGCTCCTGCTTTATTTACGTAGAATTGTCTAATTAAAAAAACATTTGAAGGCACTCTCTGGTTTGCACAGAGAGAATCCTAGGTTCAGTCTCTAGTGTTGCAGAACTAGTGAATATAAAGCCGTGCATCACCTCCTGTGACTTAGAAAAGAAAAAGATGTCTACTTGGCAAACCTTAGAGGTAGCTTTCTGTTGAGTTCTTAACGGCTTTTTTTTTTTTTTAAAAATTCACAAAACTGACCTTTCTCCGGGTACTTAATACTCTTTTTCTTTATTTCTTTCTTTCTTATTTTGGTACAAATACTAGTTTTTTAAAAGTAGCCAGGAAGATTTAGAATCTTTAGGAGACTAATATTTAACTTTCTTTGGCTACTGAACCAAAATAACTATTACAAAAACTCAATGGATACCTAAAGCAACTAAGAGTTTAATTTTGTTATATTTGTCCCCAAACATAGAATATGTTTTAAATGTAACAGTGTGGGAAACTAGTAGGCAAATTCTTTGAAAATCAGGTAATGGATAATGTATGTCTGCATTAGAGTAAGAATGTAGCAGATAAGTAGTTAAGTACCTGTTTATATTTTTGACAAGTTTTTAACCATCCCTAACACACTCAGTCAAACTAATACACAGAAGCCTGAATTAGAAAGGTATCTGCCATACAGAGAAGCACTACCTGCTTCTGTGGGTTACCTATATTTTTTCCTTTAAAATGAAGCTGTGCTACTGTGCTTGATAAGTAGGTATAGACAGTTTTGAATCTAACTTGATGATTAGTACTTAAATGGGGTGAAAAATTCCTGGTTACTTTTATTTATGCTTTACAGTATTTTAGTAGAAATGGGTATAAGTGGAAACATTGTGTGCTAATGAGACTGTTTCCAGTGTTTTGGGGACTTCATAGGAGAAGTATGTTTGTTACACAGTTGATATTTCTGCCAAGTAATGCCCTATAAAACTATAGTTGCATAAAAGACACATGGTGGTTGTAAAAGTAACCTTGAATCAAAATCAGTCTCTATTTCTCATCTGTAGAGAAATCTGTTCAGTCACAAAAGGCATTTAGAAGTCAGCCATGGCAGAAACTTGTCTACTGTGATTTCTAATGGTTTTTACAGTTAAGTTGAAGGTGCCTGTGTAGGCTTAGATCACAGCTTCACTATTAGTCTATAGTGCTATTCCTCAGTCTTCTCAGTAGCTATGACCTGTACATGTAGCATGCATAACTGCTTTGTGGTATGAGAACTAATATTATAAAACCAGAAAGTAGTTGACAGTATTAAATTACAAGTGTTATGGCTTTTGCTTTCTTTTTTAGGAAGTTATAGAATTGACCAAAGATCTTCTGTCAACTCAACCTTCAGAAACTCTTGCAAGTTCAGACAGTTTTGCTTCTACTCAGCCCACTCATTCATGGAAAGTAGGGGACAAATGTATGGCAATCTGGAGTGAAGATGGACAGTAAGTGTAGAAAAACAACCCTCTAACTATAACATGAATTAATAAGATACAATGGTAAGATGTTTTTATTCAGTTTGGACTGCCCTATTTCAATCATCTGTGTCGGTAATGTGATTTATAAAACTAGTGTAATTCTTGGGTGGTTGCCATTAACACAGCTTAATTTTAGGTTTAGTTTAAAATTTGGGGGAGAAGAGTGGTTTGGATCCTAAAGGAAAGAAAGATGAGTGACTGTTTTCTAAAATGTTCCAAATTGATGTCTCCTCAAGTTAAAAAGTGAATGGCTGGTAATCTCATTGCACTCAGGTGCATACATTGAAATTAATCATTTAAGAATTAGCTTTTCTCAAAGAGATTAAGTATAGTGAGTAGATGTGTAAGAGATTTTTCTGGTGGAAATTTTAATTAGGGCGTTTGATACCAGGTGCCTTGCTTTAAACCTCTCATTATTTTGCCAAAAGGGCCATTTGATTGCAGAAGTTTATTTTAGAGACATGATAATTGAGTCACTACAGTATAAGTCTTGTAGGCTGAGTACTAGATCTTTACTCACCTGCTTACAGCCATGATATCTTTACAGGTGTTATGAAGCGGAGATTGAGGAGATAGATGAAGAAAATGGCACCGCTGCAATCACCTTTGCTGGTTATGGCAATGCCGAAGTGACGCCATTGTTGAACCTTAAACCGGTAGAAGAAGGAAGGAAGGCTAAAGAGGACAGTGGCAACAAACCCATGTCAAAGTAAGTGATGTGTTTTTCCTAGAACAGGCTAGCTTGGACTCCTCAGTCTTACCTCAGTCTTTTGAATTACTTCATCTATCTGGTTTAAGTAACTGACTTTAATGTAGCATGTTAGGGTTTCCCGTTTGGGTAGTTGAAGTAATCAGCAAAGAGAATCCATGGCATGGAGTAAGATTATAACATTGTTTAACATTGGCCACATCAGATCAGTATGTGTGCCTAGGTTAAGTGGATACTGTTCATACTAATGTAATCAATAAAGAGGACACTACACTAAGAGCATCCACTGTATTTTTGTAAGTCAGGTCCTAAGGCTAGACCACAGTGGAGACCACCTTGAGCCTTGTCCCCGCTGAATCTGTATTCAGAAAAAAACCACATAATCAAGGAAGTGTCCTAGGGCTGGGAATGTAGCTTCGGTGTGGAGCCTTTGCCTAACTAGTAGTATTCTTGAACCTAGTACCACAAAAGGTTTGGGGTGGGGGGAACATAAACAGCCCAGTGTAGAAGTTGTGAAGGGATATGGCAGTAGTTTTAAGGGGACAAAAAAACGTACTATGGTTGCCAGGATAGTTTCCTTAGGAAGATAGCATCTAAACTAACAGTTGAAACAAGGATTAACAAAGTACACAATGAAAGCACTGTGACATTGGTTATGTAGGTACTTTTGCTTGACTTGTCTCCCTAATTGATGTTGAACAAACTGACATTTGCCTGATCTGTGAAAGAGTGTGTAACGGTTCTTAGACTATTCAATAAGTCTCCTAGAGGCAGTTCTGATTTGAAAAAAAAAATGTGGGGGGTACAGAAGTAACAAAATCTTGGGGTTAAAAACTTAGGACCAGAAAGTATATATTAGATAGCAGAAGACAAGGTCAACACTTGAAAGTCACTTCTGAGTCCAAGTGCTTATTTGTGTTTAAACACAACCTGCTGAGACTGCTGTCTGGTCTTCTCTTTTTTATTGTTGTTTGTGTGTGTGTATGTGTATGTCTAATAAATATGTTTATGATTTTGGAAGAATTAAAATTTAAGTTGCTACATAAATGTTGTTGAATTTAGAAAAATACCACTTGTTAACAGCATTTAAACCCTGTGAATAAGAAAATCAGTTTCTTGTTTTACTCTTGCCTTCTCTGTCAAAGACCACTTAGCCTCATGTTGATGGTTATTTGGTGCAGGGGAGTCAGGGGTTGTTCTCTTAAAAACCCTTCATCTTGTCAGTTGGTGTTAGCAAGTGGAGGTTATTGGTAGTTTAGGCCCTGGTTCTACTTAGAATCTTAGTTTGGGAAACCCAGGTTTTTGCTGGTGCTCATCACAGAGAGTGTTGGTTGTGCTGTTCTTCCAGTCTTGGTCGCTGTCTTCCTTCAGTATTGATGAAATAGTTTATCTGCATTACATCACTTTATACAGTTTTCCCAGGTGTTGCATACAGTACACTAGCTGCATTTTTAGAAATTGGTAAAGGGTTAGCCAGCCATTAATGTTGATTTCATTGTTTTTTTCATTTGTGTGTAAGACTGGTTTCATGTAGCCTATGCTGACCTTGAACTCTGTAGCAGAGGCACAACTTAAATTCCCAGGTCCGTCTGCCTCCATCTCCCACGTGGTAGGTCACTTCTGGGCATTAAGCTGTATCTGCCTTCTTTTGTAAAACAGTGTCTTAGTTCTCAGAGAGTGGCGTTGTCTGTTTTACATTTATTTATTGTGTGGATTTATGTGCACTCCAGCATGAGTGGAGGTCCACGGAGGACTTGAAGGAGTTGATTTTCCTTCTGCCTTCCGGTTCTCAGGGTCAAACTCAGGTCAGCTCATGAGGCGTGGCTTGGTGGCAGACCCTGTACATGCCGAGCCACTTCTCTTTAGCTCTGCTTTCTTTCTGTAAGACAGGATCTGAACTTCTGATCCTCCTGTTTCCACCTAGGATTACAGGCATGCTACCACACCTCGATTTTGGCATTGATTTTTAATGAAAAGTTGTGCTTTTGTTAATAAATTAGTATGTAAGTTTTGTTTGTGCACTTATAAGGAAGTCATATTTTAAATCTTAATTATTGACATTTATGTCTGGGTTTTCCACACAGAAAAGAAATGATTGCCCAGCAACGTGAATATAAAAAGAAAAAAGCTTTGAAAAAAGCGCAGAGAATAAAAGAGCTTGAGCAGGAACGAGAGGACCAGAAGGTGAAGTGGCAGCAGTTCAACAACCGGGCTTACTCCAAAAACAAGAAGGGCCAGGTGAGTGCCTCCTCATCACTGTGTTCATCTGAAAGTCAGCTGTTGGTACAGTGACTTCAGAGTAAGAAAGGAGTGTGGATTTTCCAAAGGGCCAATTCTTGATTTATCAAAATCATTAGTCACTTTCTGCAATAAAAAACGAGCTTATAAGTTCTCTTGTTATGCTTTGTTGGGTAGAAAACAACTATAGAATTCATATACTCAACATAAAGATAACCTGATGCTCACCCATAGCTTGGCTTTTCACTGTTGTCAAGATAGCTGCTCTGTAACACAAATTGCTAAATTGGTCTTTTAATAAATACCCGGAGCCAGATATTAGGGTAATACTGAAAGAACAAGGCACTGCCACTTCTCACCTCACCAACTCCACGAATCCTCTGACTTAATGCCTTTGAGTCCTCAGCAGAAGAGTTCTGGCTGAAAAGGCCTCTAGCCAAAAGGGCTTCAGCTGAAAAGGGCTTTCTCAGTTGAAAGGCGACCTTAGTTCCTGTCTCCTCACGCCTTATATACCTTTCTCCACCCAGCCATATTCTTTCCTAGTGCTGGGATTAAAGGTGTGTGCCACCACTGCCTGGCTCTTGTTTCTCTCCTAGACTGAGTTAATCTCATGTAAACCAGGGTGGCTTTGAACTCATAGAGATCTAGATGGATCTCTGCTTTCCAAGTACTGGGATTAAAGGTGTGTGCCACCACTGCCTGGCCTGTATGTTTAATCTAGTGGCTGGCTCTGTCCTCTGATCCTTGGGCAAAGTTTGTTAGGGTACACAGTATATCACGTGTGTGGCAGAGGGCAGGGGACCAGAGCATGTCTCACCATAGAATTGATTTACAGCCAGAGTTCTGTTAGACCAAAATAGAGAGCCCATGCTTTAAATAGGAATTTGAGAGTGAAAACCTCATTTTGAGACAGGTAGCTTTGTATTAGTATGTAGTGATATTTTTTTACAAAAGCCACGTGTTTTATAAATATTGGAACTTGAATATATTTTAACATTAAAAAGGTTGAGATTTGTTTTCACACACTGATCAAAAATGGTTTTCCTTTTGTTCCCAGGTAAAGAGGAGTATTTTTGCTTCGCCAGAAAGTGTAACAGGCAAAGTTGGAGTAGGAACCTGTGGAATTGCTGACAAGCCCATGACACAGTATCAAGATACATCTAAATACAATGTCAGGCATTTGATGCCTCAGTAATCAGAAGAACTGTTGGATTTCATCTCTGCAGGGCTTTACATTTACCTTTTTATCCTTATATTTTTCTAAAGGTAAATTATTTGCTAGATGAGTAAGGAAGATACATTGTTGTCATTGTTTGGCTTTGGTAGAATGAAACTTGAAGACATTTGATAACTGCTCTCATTTAACTTTTCATTACTACTTACCACAGTTCCTCAGAGTTTGTTGAACAAGACAACTTTTCTAGGTAGATGTTGCTTAAATCAGCACTTAGATGACTTACTGAACTTCAGGTCCCCACTTAACTAATGTTAAGTAGACATTTTATAAGTCCTAATTTAGAGTTTTCAGGTGCTTTGCACTTGACATATCCCAGCAATTCATTGGAACATCATGGCAAAATGCCAGCCTGCTACAGACATCTTCAGTTTGATAACCTGGCCATTGTCCAGACAAGCCCGAGGATAGGTTAATTTATAAATGGCAAAGTTTATTTTGAGGTTATTCCTTGAATTACTTGTTTCCCGGGCCTATTAGGTCACTTCTACAATTGACTCACCTTGTATTTTTTTTGTCATTGAGTTTGAATTTTATATTAAAAAAACAAACAAACCATGTTTAGGATACGCTCCCCTTCTCTGGTGTTTATTTGATGTTTTGTATTTTTTTTTCCTTTGTTGATTTTTCACTTGTGGTAGTGGTACCATTTTGGGGATGTGTAATGTTTATATGGGAAAACAAAAAGCTGATGTATAGCCCTGTATACAATGTAGATACTATTTTTGTAAAAAACCAAGGCTAAATTAATGAACAAGAGTACTGAATGTTTCATGATTAAATTTTTCCTGTATTTCTTGTGCATTAATCTGACCATAATTCCCCTGTATATTATGTTCATGTAGCCGAGTTTGTACTTTTTATTAACTAGATCAAGTTGCCAGCATTTGTTGGTATAAGTGAGCACCACAGTTATCCAAGTTGAGTTTAAGCCAAAAACACAGATAGAAAAAGGGTCTTCCTGTTACTGGAAGAAGACAATTTTTAGGGTGTGTGTTAATTTCAGTTTTGTATGTTTAACTTTAATAAATAAAGTGTTTTTAAAATCTCCAGTGTGTTAACAAAGGGGTGGAGTCTGTAGCTGCCAGGTCTGGTGTAATGAGCCTTAGGCTTGTACACAGAACTACCAGGGAGGAGAATGTTGAGTCTGAGAAATGCTTCATAAATCCTTAAGAATTCCTTCATTGAGTATAAGAAATTGAATCCTAAAGGATTAAAGGGTGTGTATGAAACTATTTGTAAATTAAATGATTTCATGAATTTTGTCTTGGTAAACTGAAATTTTTCTGACAGTGGTGAGGTAGAATTCTTCTTTTCCTCCCTAACCCAAGAGGTCAGGATATTCTTCATAAATACCTGTGACAAAAAGAGAGACGCGTGTTACAGCAGAAAAAGGGCTGCTTGGGCCGCCGAGGGCAGTGGTGATGTTTGCCTAGCGTGTTTAAGACCTTCAGTTAGATCCCCACTACCCGTGGCTTGTGGGCTGGGGAGTACCTAAAGCATGAGAACTTCTAAATGAGAAATTGTAAATTAATCTTGCTGTTGTAACAGACGTCTTAAGTAGTGCAGTAACAGTGGCAAGGAAATTCTTGATGAAAACTTAGTCACTTGGTGTAATTGTGTGGTTTGCTGGTGCCTTGCCATGTTAAGACAGTACTGTCCTTGGTGCTTATACTGGCAGTTTTGCTGTAACTGGGCTGTCTGCCTTACACAATGTTCCTTTCTGTGTGTTTCTTTTCCTTAAGGGCTGTGTCTTAGGAAAAGAATAGAAGTGTTCTGAAAATAGGTGGACATAAAAGCAGGAGCTCGGTGTCCGATGAAACGTGGCCCTTGGGGACATCCTAATGTTGCACTGATGATGTTGGTTTCTTTGGACTAAACTGAAAGTTAGGACCCAGGGAGGTGAGGAGTTGGCTGTTAAAAAGACCATGTTCCAAATGAAAGTGCTTAAGCTCTCTATGTTCTAAAATTAAATAGGAACCCTAGGTGTACTGTGTTTTGTTACAAAATTTAGTGTGGAGTTCTTAAAAAGATTTAAAACAGAAACTGACAAACTGGAATTCAAATACTGATTGCAAGTATCTTCTCAAAGCCCGATTGACTTTTGAAGTTGACTTAATAGTCTTAAAAATTAGTAACCAGAAATTTAGCAATAATCACAATTAGCAAATGCTGTTTTAATTAACATGTGGCAAGACCTATAGAACATAAAAGAAGAGCTAAGACTAAAACCAAACTGTTTGCATCCTGACTCACCACTTACTACCTATGCGTAACTTCTCATTTTCTTCAAGAATCGAGCTAATGTATATTAAGAGGAACAGTACCAGACGTAGGGGTGACGCTATAGGGATGTCTGCCACTGACTGGAATGACAGTGTCTGACTTCCTTAAACAGTAGCAATACATAATACTACTACTGAAGCATCATCAAGTAAATCCCAACTTAATTTTCACACTAGAACATACTTAATGGGAAGGGAGCGAAGTTTCTAGAACAAACTAAAGAATTCCTGCCTGGGTATTATCCCAGGCCAAAGTAAGTCTGTAACAAACACTGTAGATGATTCTGCTGTGCATCCTTAGCCCGACAACTGCTGTAGGTTAAATATATAATAGTTTGGATTTCTGAAGAAAAATTTAAAGTACATTTAGTGGTGTTTTTATTAGTCTAATTATGAAGACTACGTACCAAATCAAAAGGCATCAAATTATTCTAACTCAAATTTTGAAAGTACTCGTTTTGTTGTGAAGGGTGCGTGTCCGTCCAGTGTAGTGTGGTTTTAATGTTGAGTGCTGAGTTTATGTCCCTTGAAAATACCAAGGGGTAAGGACAGATGACTTTCTTATGACTTGGGTTAGGATTTTACAGTTTACAACCATACATTTCAGAGGTGAGTAATATGATGTAAATCAGCTAAAAATTTATTTGGATTTTTACCTAGCTTGGATAATAACTGAAATACTAAAAAGGAAGAAGTATGTTTAAACCAACAAGGTTTTGTATTTGTTTAAAATCCTTACAGAGTTTGAACAAGTATCTGCTCAGCTGTATTATTTGTACTATGGAGCAGTCAGTTTAAGTAGTAATTTATAAATCCAAGAGTAAATGTAAATATTCTTTATATCTAGGATTTTTGAGTTGCAAATTAAACAACTCTTCCTGCAGTGGGAGGGAGAGCACAACAGGTAATCCAGTAGTTTTAACACACAAGAAACCCAGTAATTTTGTTCCCTTTCCTGTTATTTTAAAGCACACACGCACATACACATGTGTAGGTGTAGATATAAGTGGTTCTGAAACCGATACTCCTGATGGGACATTGTAAACACTTGCCTGGTCTAGTCAGTGTTCAGTAAAGACAAGGTTTCGCTTCTGTGAGATTTTCCTGTTGCCTTCTGAGCTTACTCGAAAGTGGTTCTTGTGTGGCCCAGTGCAGTTCTGAGAATAGGTTTGTAGTGGTTGACAACTTAAAATTAGTTAACAGTACCGTTATCTAAGACCTTAGTCATTTAGTTCCACAGTAAACATTGGTAGCTAGCTTCTACTGTGCACCTTAACAGTTCATTTTATGAACACACTGTAAGCCATTGGAATATTTAATTTTTAATTTGTGTCCCAAATTAGTCTTTTTGTTTGTTTGTTTGTTTTTTTAAGACAGGATTTCTTGGTGTAGCTTTGAAGCCTGTCCTAGAGCTGGCTCTGTAGAGCAGGCTGGCCTCAAATTCAGAGATCTGCCTGCCTCTGCCTCCCCGAGTGTTGGGATTAAAGGCATGTGCCACCACTGCCCAGCCCAAATTAGTCTTTTAAGAACATAGCTAAATGAGCTGTGGTTAAAATCATTAGAAAGGTTGACTTTTTGTTTTAAGAGCTACATTTTTCAGCTTGGGGCCCAAAATCATGTCATTTTGCTAGTTCAATTCCCCTTTCTTAGTGAAACTGATGTACTCTTTGTCCCCACCTCCTTCAAAGCCCTGTATTTACTTTATTTTATTTTTTATTTTTTTAAACATTTTTTTTTAGATTTATTTATTTATTATGTATATAGCGTGTATGACTGCAGGCTAGAAGAGGGCACCAGATCTCATTACAGATGGTTGTGAGCTACCATGTGGTTGCTGGGAATTGAACTCAGGACCTCTGGAAGAACAGTCAGTGCTCTTAACCTCTGAGCCATCTCTCCAGCCCCTGTATTTGCTTTATGCAGGGTTTTTGTTTTGTTGAGACAAGGTTTCTCTGTAGTCTGTGTTCTTTGGCGGTGTAGGAACTCTCTATGTAGACCAGGCTAGCCTCAGGATCTGCCTGCCTCTTTCTCTGAGTGCTGGAATTAGAGGCCTGCACCACCACACCTAGCCTAAAGATGCAATGGAATTTCTGACCCAAGAAAAGGGATTCAGTGCTGTGGGATGTCTTTCTGTATGCTGTGAATATGTGTTACTCCCATTGGCTAATAAATAAGGCTGCATTGGACTATGGCAGGGCAGGATGGAGCCAGGTGGGAAAATCCAAGAGAGAATGAAAGGAGACACCAAACCACCATCCAAGGAGCAATGTATAGTGGAATGCAGGTAAAGCCATGGCCCACGTGGCGATATATAGATTAATAATTATGGGGTAAGTTATAAGAGCTAGCTAATATGTCTGAGCCATAGGCCATACAATTGGTAGATACATATATTAATAGTTATGGGGTAAGTTATAAGAGGTAGCTAATATGTCTGAGCCATAGAATTGGTAATTAATATTAAGCCTCTGAATGTTTATAAGCGGCTGCAGGACCTTGGGGTTGGGTGGGACCAGAGAAACAGCTACAATTCAGGCTTGGAGGAAACAGTGACTGCTGTATCCTGGAAATCTAGACTTAAACCCCAAGATGGGCAGCTAGGCTAGTCTTAATAGGTGATAACTGTCCAGTTTTTCATGGCTCAGAAGTAGCAGGAGGAATGAGTACCCCTTTGGTTCTGCCTGTAATTTGTTCCTCCAAAAGCAGTAGGTTTGTTTGACCTAACTTCTAAAGTGTGAGACACTTGTCTATTCACTTATAAGCAGACCACCTCTCAGAGTTCTGTTAACGTATGTCTTAGAAACCCTTTATGGCTTATGCTACATTTTTTTAAACAATGCTGCCTTTTTGTGCCTGTTGTGAACACTGAAAAGTATCCCAATTATTGCCTTAGTGGAATTTCTAATCATTCTTCTTAGTAAAAAAACAGAAGATACTCCAGTTAAGTCTGTTGGTCGATTCCTTTGTTGAGATGGTACTATGTAACCCAGGCTGGTCTCAAACTCACTATCCAGAAAACGACTAAGCTTTTGATTATCCTGCTGTCTCCTCTCAAGTGCTGGGATCACAGGTCTACATCATCCCACCTAGTTTATGGGATGCTGGGGAATCAAGCCCAGCGGTTTGTACATACTAGGCAAGCATTCTACACAGTCCAGTTGGCAGTGTCTATAAAAGTATAGTGTTTTACTTGTGCTATTGTTAATGATAAAATTACAGCTGGAAAAGGGTAAAATAACCAAGTAAAATTGGTAGTAAATATCCTTGGAACTGTACAATGTATTTAGTGGAAGAGCATTTACGTAATATGTGTTAAAAGACCCAGGTTCAACTCCCTAGCATCACAAGACAAAAAAGCCAGAAAAGCAGTTTACTGTTAGATCTGGTGCATAGGCCAAGAAGACAGTTTCATTTATAGCCAAACATGTCACTAAACACTAAGTAGGCACATTCAGTTATGCAGTGGTCATTATCACTGTGAAGTATACTCAGCCCCAGGTTGGATTTTTTAAAAAAATGATCACTAAAATGTAATAAATTGATTTTACAAACATAGCCTTTTAAAAAGTATTGAAGATAAAAAAATTAAGCCAGGCGAGGTGCAGTCTATAGTCACATCTACTTGGGAGGTTGAGGTGGATCATTTGAACTAAATACAAGTTCAAGTTTTCTGTGTGAACCAATATTTAAGGAATTGGATTTTTCTGTAAAACTGAGTCAAAATAAGTTGACATTAAGGATGGAGAAAATCTAGGTTGCATTTATCAAAAAAGGTGGGTAGGGCTAGGAAGACAGCTCAGTTGGTAAACTTTCCCTTGCAAGCACAGGGACGCAAGTTCAAGCCCCAAACTTCATATATTTAAAAAACCCAGGGAGCCCGACATGATGGTACACGTCTTTAATCCCAGTACTTTGGGAGGCAGAGACAGGTAGATAACTCGTGAGTTCTGGGCCAGCCTGGTCTACATAGCAAGTTCCAGAACAGCCAATACTGAGACCCCGTCTCAAAGACAATTTTATTAAAATTTTTAAAAGCCAGTAGGCTGGAGAAGGTTGGAGAAGATGGCTCAGCCGTTAGGAATACTTGGATGTTCTTCTAGAGGACTGAAGTTCAGTTCTCAGCATCCACATAGTTGTTCACAATCGTCTGAACTCTGGTTCCACGGAATCTGATGCCCTTTTCTGGCCTTTATGGGTACCAGGCATACATGTAAGGAAACACACATTAAAAAAAAAAAA
>CABHPH010120347.1:1928-13276 GCA_902168325.1 Peromyscus nudipes
GCAGCAGCCATGGTGGTGGCTGTGGAGATGCAGTCAGCAGCTGAGGCAGTGATAGGATCAGGTGTAACTGCTGAGCAGCGGATAAGAAAATAACAGTGATGAGAAGCCAGTAAACAGCACTCCTCCATGGCTGTTGTATCAGTCTCTACCTCCAGCTTCCTTCCCTGAGTTCATGCTCTGATGTTTCTTCATGAAGGAACGTACCCCAACGTACTTTTTAGTCATGGTACTTTATCACAGCAATAGAAACAACTAGGACAGCCTAGTTAATTACGTTTTTGTGACTGAGGAAATAATATATCAAGTAATTAACCTCTGAAGCACAGTGGAGAATAGGGACATGGACAAGTAATCCTTTGCCATTTGGTATTAAATGCGCGGTCTTAAAATTGCTTCAGTGGTATCTGTTTTATATGTTTGCACATTTTCCCATAGGATTGAGTTTAGTTTTTGTATTTATAGTCCAGTTATGTATCACATGATTACATGTAAGTAAAATGTCATAAAATATTTATCACTCCCACGAAAGCTTTTGTGAAATGTGGTCATGTGTTTCTGTGTGATGTATAGATATTTCCTCCTGTAACTTCTACGAACACCCCTGCTGCTGCCCATTATGGTGGAACAGGAGCCAGGCAGGGTGAGCCACACCTTGTCACAGCCAAGAGACACTTGTTTAACCCAGTTCTTTATAGATGAAGGGGCTTTGATCTCATCTACAAAGGTGAAGTTAAGTCCCCAAGATCATAAGCTTAATTGATCAGAGCTAACATGTATTTGATTACATAAAGAAACAGACAATGTAAGTGTTATTTTTATGTCATTCTTTTACTGAAGTTTATGCTCATAAAATAATAATAATAGTAATAATAATAATATTTAATAATAATAAATAATACTATCCATTCTTGTTAAGTTATTTCCTTTTGGAAGTGTTCAATGTGGTATATTTTTGGATGCTAATATTTTTGGAATTTGTAGACAAATAATTATATGTGGCTTTCAGTTTGTCTTTAGTTATTTCTTTAGAGCTCTAGATACTGCGAATCAAATGGTGCTCTTAGCAGTGTCTCCCTGGGTCTGATACCAGGTCAAACTCATTTAATATTACATTAATTTTGAGAAGAAAAGCGGTTTGTAGCTTATGGTTTATGACAGAAGGTTAAATCTGGTGTCCCAAATCCCAGGATAGGAAAACAAGCTAAAATTCGCTCATAATAATCATTCCCAAACATTATTTCTTCATAAATTGTTCCCCTGTCACACTAATTTCCTCCCATAATGATCCCTTTTACTTCCATCTCTATTCTCCATTTTGAAAATTAAGATGCTAACTTCCAACGCAGGTTCCTTTTAAACATGGCTTATTAAATACTAGGGGCTATCTTCTAACCAATTTGTAAAATGGTCTTAAATGGAAGTTGTTTTTATGCTCATAGCCTCATTTAATTTTAAGAAGCAGAAAACTGTAGCTACTGTGAGAGCCTTCATTTATTATTGGTTACTTTTAAAGCTGAATAGAATAGGAAACACAAAGTTAAATCCTAAAGCTAGTAAACTGTACTTACTTTGTTCTGAGATAGAAAAACAAAACAAAACAAAAAAACCCCACTAGCTTAGCTCCCCCAATAACCTGGAACTGTAGCTGGAGAATTTCTCTCCAGCTCCTGCCAAGTCCCGCCAGTCCCGGAGCCCACTTATAAAATAAACATACAGACGCTTATATTATTTAAACTGCTTGGCCATTAGCTCAGGCCTATCATTGTTTAGCTCTTACTCTTATATTTAGCCCATTTCTATTAATCTATACTTTGCCATGTGGCTCGTGGCTTATTGGTACCTTACATCTTCCTTGTCCTGGCAGCGGCTCCAGCAGTCTCTTCCTCTGCCTTCCTGTTCCCTCAATTCTCCTCTCTGTTAGTCCCGCCTATACTTCCTGTCTGGCTACTGGCCAATCAGTGTTTATTTATACAGAGCGATATCCACAGCAGGAACAAACACATTTAAGGCCATGGCCACCACACTATGACAGCCTTGTTAAAAGAAAAAACACTGATGACTGAAATCTACCATTATGAAGGCTTTATTTGTGTTTGTGCTTCTGACATTTGGTTGCTTTTCTGTCCCCAGGCTGGGACCACATCGGAGATCTGCAGAGGCAAGATTTAGGAACAGACTTTTTTCCTAGATCCCAGTCATTTCTGAGAGTTTAACCAAGATTGGGAAGTTGTATTCTGGTTTGAAAGTTTTGTTGCATTGTCAAGGGGAATGTCCCTGACAAATAAAAGCTGTGACACCACTTAAGAAAGACCCCAAATACTCAGTATTAGGAGGAAGGAGAAACCTTTCCAGGTCATATGCTGCTTTGAGGACCAGAAATGACTGGCTTGATGGAAGTCTAAATGTATATTTTGCCATGGTTTAGAGTAAAATAAATGTCCCATTTTTGTAATAGAAGAGCCAGAATAAACTAATTTTTATGTACTGTTTAATACACTGAGAATGTGAGAGTCTTAGTGTTTCTTTAGGTTCATTAGACTCTTATTTTTATTAGTTTTTTGAATATCACAATGCAAAATGGTCTCTAGTGTATTATATATGATTTTAGAAAATCTAGTATATGATTTTCTAAATTTATACTACATTATAAATTCAGGTTCAAAGCATGCAACATTTGCATCCATCCTACACTACCAAAACAACATCTCCAAATTATACTTGGACTTTATATAATACGATAAAACCAGTATTAACAACAGATGCTATTTCAAAGCTCCAATCTGAAATAATTTATCATTCTATATTAAAATTATGATGCACAACTGCATTATTTAATTTTAGGTAGTTATATATAAGTACTTGTATAGATCATGAAATAGTTTGTGCAGGTGTATGACTAAAAAATCCAATTCTTTAATTGTAAAGATTCTTAACCAGACATAGTGGCACATACCTATGATTCTAAAACTCAGAAGGCTCGTATAGGGAGCTAGCATGTTCAAAGGCTCAATTACATAGCTAACCTTTGTCTCAAACAAATTATAAATATTCCATTTATGATCTATTTTTGTTTTGAGTCTTAATTTTCTTATTTTTTCCTGACTTATGAACCTTAGAAGATAGCGATTAATACAACATTATAGAGCTGAATAAAAAATCAAAACCATTGATAAAACCCATGACAGTATGGTAATGACTAAGTAGAAAGGACTCAGCTCTCCACAAGGAACTACAGGCAGTTAAGGAATGCTGGGAGCCGGAGACAGTCTTCCCCAGGGAAGAGGACATCAATTGATTATCCAATATCAAATGGTCAGCACTGAAAACATATATAGAAGTAACGTTATACAGACTGAGCTGGCTGTAGTTATGTATTTAAAAATATACAATTCTTGATGAAAACAGAGGCCATGGATTTGAAAGATAACAAGGAGGAGGATTTGTGGGGAGAAAAGGGAAGTGGAAAATGAGGTAGTTCTATTACAATCTGAAAAAGTAAAAGAAATTATAATTTAAAAGATCTTCCAAGAGATAAAAAAGAACAGATATTTGAATATTCAACAGGAGAGAGGTACAGGTCTTTTACACTCCATAACTATAATTACATTATATTGTATATGTGGAATATGGACTAAAAATAGCAAGAGGACCAACCTTAACAATAAAATCCTTTAGGGGAAGAAAAGTAAAAAAAAAAGTGTCCCTTAAATTCATGACAGAACCAGAATTTCAAGATAGAGAACCCTGTGGTGGCCTCCATGCTTGGTGTGTAGGTCATCTCTCTCATTGCTGTGACCCAATACCTAACAGAAACAACCCAAAGGAGGGTTCTGGTTCACAGTTTCAGGTAACTCCAGTCCATTGCGGTGGGAAAGGCAAGGCTGCAGGATGAGTCATTCACATCTTAGCTGGCCAGGAAGCAGACAGCAAGACAGGAAGCAACAGGAGTCGAAGAATGCCCATGCTCCCAGTGGTCTACTTCCTCCTGCTGGATTCCTTCTCCTAAAGATTTCAGGGCCTCCCCAAAGAGTGTCACTGACACGACATCAAGTCCATGAGCTTGTGGGGACACATTTCCAATTCCCACTGCAACACTAGGTAGCCTCTGCCTGTGCTCTGCAGATCTCAGGGTCACTGCTGGCATTATACTGCAATCATTACATCACATGAATTCCTGTAGCTAATTAGTGATGCAGGATTTTCACATAGGTGTCTCTGACGCTGAATTCAGTGTACTATGTGTATGTGTGTTTGTATGCATTTTGGATCCCGCGCATATCATTTAATGTTTTAATTAAACTCAAAATTGGTAAAGATGTCAATATTAGCAACAAATAAATTACTAAGCAAACTCACTGCTAAAAGGAATGATACTACCATCTATGACAAAATTTGAAAGTTAGTATGACTCTGACACAATGAAAATTATAATGTCAAATGCTAATATTAGCCTGAGATGTTCAGCTACTTGTATATAGCTATTACTAAATAAAACATGCCTGAATGTCTAACACAAAATAAATAATACTGGCAGAGATTAAAAGTGAAAAGATTTTACTAAGTGTGAATTTCTTAATGCTCAATATATTTAGGGAAATTTACATTCTGGTCCTAAGAATTAGCTGAGCGCACCTTTGCACCACTGATTTCTTAGCGTTATAAGATTATGTGAGCAATGTCCTTTGCCAAGCAGATTTATATTATGTTAATATCATTATTTTTATCATGAATGTAATTATTCAAAGCTAAGTCTTTCAATCATGACTAATTTCTTGCTCTGGTGACTCATATGTCTCACCATTAAAAAAGGAAACATATAACTTTATGGTTTCAAAGATAGCTAATGCTAAAGATTTAAACTGCTAACTCGGAGTTGTATTCTTGTTTCTTTGTGTCTATGGAATTAGATATGGTAGGTACAGTGTATGGGCTTCTTGGTGGCTGTTTAAAGGAGGAAACATGAGCTCTGGATGGTGTCAAGAGCCTCTGTGCGATCTATTTTGTTTCAGTTTCATTGACCTGAAGCTGTGTTTCTTTTGTTAAATTATTAACATCACAGACTGGGTCATATCGACTGACCTCAAAACCAGTCCTATACTTTGTAACTCTATCATAACTGGGCCCCATGGGCTGGTCTTTCTTGTCCTAAGATAAGCAAAAAAGACACTGTCATGGAAACTCACTCACTTGGTTGGGTTTTCTCATAAATCTGTTGCAATGCAAGGTTTCAATTTCTCACAGCTTCATGGAAGTAAAGAGAATTTTATTTGCTTCTAAGCCAAAGGGAAGAGATGAAGAAAGATTATTGGGGAATCCCTACTATTAATGGCATCCTGTCATTTAGTGGCAATCTCAGAATCCAGGGAGAGGACATCCTGGGGTCCACAGAGTCAGACTTGACGTTACTGAGGGCAGCACATTTCTCTCAGATATGATATACCAGTGGGGAAGTTAGGACGTACCATAAAATAATGTTTTTATTAATGATGGACTAATATATCATGGTGGGCCCATAAGGTTATTATAATGGAACTGAATTCCTATCACCTAGAGACACCACAGCCATCAGATACACAAATATCTACCATTACTTTACCTTTGTCAATACAATAGCATGATGTACAATTTTGGATATCAGATCTATGTGTTTCACTATAGAGCCTGGGTATTTAGTAGGCTATGGTCTTTAAGTTACTGTAAGTATACTCTGTGATATTTGAATAATAATGACATTTATTGGACAACAAAATTCTGTAGCATGTTCATAATTTACCACTAGCCTGATGTTTATCCTATAAGTGATTCAACTGTTCTTGTGAAACATAGAGATGTTAATGCCTACCTGCTTCACTTGTTCTGTCAAATTCTGTCATAGAAATTATATAAAACAAATGTTCAATAAAGCTACCTTGTACTTTAGCACAGATACAATATTTCTTTAGAAAAGCAAGTCATTTTCATACCTTATTGTGGTTTAAACTTCATAAGGAATTTGTGATTAATGCAAAGTGATGAGATTATAATAAAGAATTTGGTATGTCTCCAATGGGTGTGGGTCATTTTGATAGCATCAGAGTTGTATAATGGCTTTCATATTGGGAAGTAGTTTTATGAATGAGTTTGAGGCAGCTTTTGAACTGACTTCTGGTGGTCCATTGAATAAGTCTATGGGAAAAATTAAGAGTATTATGATTATTTGCTTAAGTCTACTTTGAGTAGCATGATTTTGTTAGACCAATGTTAGAATTTATAATAGGGTTAAGATCTCACATACATATAATACTAAATAGAAAATGGCTATTTTATATCTGCAGGTGGCTTTGTAGTTCCAGATTAGGGTTTTCCTTAGAGTCAAAGCCTTATTAACATGATTTATTGTTCATTGATTCAGCCCATTCTTTACCATTTTGTAAACACTGATGTGAAGTGCTCACCAGTTCAGCATACCCATGCTTGCTCAGCTGAGAAATAGGAAGCTTACTGGTAGAAGTTCGCTTAGGGTTTCTAGAGATGATGTAGCTTCATCCAGTCCTCTAATTCACTGATAATGGCATTTGAACAGTTACTCAAGATCCAGCCAGAAAGATAGGATGGAAGGTTGAGGCTCACTCTCAGACTACAAGATCATCAGTTTAGTAGGTATCTGTCGTAGACAGCCCACTATTTCTTGTTTAGTGTCAACGCCAAAGGACTTCAGGGTGTCAACCATTTGCCTGCCTTAAAGTTTTGTCCTGAACTTAATGGTTGAGCATTATGGCCCTCAAAACTCCCTCAAAGGAGAGGAAATGCTAATACACCGATGTTTGTACCAGGGATCTCCGGCTCCTGTGCCACTTTTCCTTCCTCTGTCCTTACCCACACATTGCCCAGGAACTCCTTTTCTGCTGCCACAGCTCACTTCCCATCCTTGTTGTTGCATGCACTCTCCCTTCATCCAATTCCCTTCCAATTTCAGCTTCCCTTTCATCAACTGTCTTTCTTCACCAGGTCTGGGTCAATGTTTCTCCCCTTTATCTTACTACTTGTGGGTGGTGTGGTCAATACTGATTTGAAGCAATGTTGAAGTAGACAAGAGGGTAATACTGGAAAAGATAAAAGATGGAAAAATCCTCTCCAGCTTGTCGTCTTCCCTGGAAAATACCCAACAAGGCCGGGCGTTGGTGGCACACGCCTTCAATCCCAGCACTCGGGAGGCAGAGACAGGCGGATCTCTGTGAGTTTGAGGCCAGCCTGGTCTACCAAGTGAGCTCCAGGAAAGGCGCAAAGCTACACAGAGAAACCCTGTCTCGAAAAAAACCAAAAAAAAAAAAAAGAAAAAAAGAAAATACCCAACAAGGAGCACAAGTGAGTCTACAATCCTGTGTGAAATTAATCACTGAATCTCCTTCTAGCTCCTCCGTCATTCCTCCAGGACATGGTCCACCCTACCCTACTCCACATGGCTCGTCTTTCTCAGATCCTACTGTGCTTTCCCATCCCAGGTCAGTGTAACAGATACAAACCCACAGTGTGGACCAGGGCTTCATCTCATTGTAGAGTACACATACTCCAGGCATCTCGACATGGAATGAAGTGACCCATTTATATTGAATGTATTGCTATGGGCAAGAGGCTATTTCTACTGAGGATACCAGCATAACCATAGAATGAGGAAGGAAAAGAATTCACCCCCCCAAGCATATATTTATCCAAATATTTGCAATGGGAAAATTTAAAGAGTTATTTTCATATACATATATTAAGAAAATCTCACATCATTTCAAAAAATAATGTTATTTTAAATGTGTAAGGGCATCACTGTCTTTGCATAAGTCTTCACTGAACCCAATAGCATCTAACATATGTTACACCAAAAAAAAGTGTTCCTGTGGGTAGACCTATAAACCAACATCATATGAAACATTATCCACTTGGAAATTATTCATCCCAAGCTTTACTCAATCAACTTTCAAATTTGCCAAATGTTGAAAAGTCAGCTACCTCTTCTGGTCTCCTTGGTCACCAGGAACATATATGGTACACATACATACATGCAAGCAAGCATTCATGCACATTAAGTTAAATAAATAAATAATTTTTAAAATGAGAAAATGATTTAAATATTCCAGGTAGCATATATAAACTAGTTTTAAAAATCTTAATTTAAAAAAGTTTATCATAAGAATTGTTTATTTCAAACCAATTGGTAAGAAATCCTATATTTTACTTCTATAAAAGTATTGCTTATACTATTATTGCAAATGATGTGATATATCTTTACTATGTATTATTCTTATTCAAAAGCCTTTTCATTCATAAGTAGAGCTCTAAAAGTTCAATTAAAAATATATTGCAGTGGATTTTGTTTTGAAAACCACTCTCTCACATAATTGGAAATGTTTTATGTGACTGCATTCAAGGTTAGACGTGAGCAACTTATGTAAATAAGGAAGGAGAAACACATTTTTTTTCTGGTTCATTAACCTAAGTGACATTAAATCAACTTTCAGTTATTTGTGTCCTCAAATAGTGAGACAAGGTCCATGGAACACAATTGCTGTGGTCCAAAAGCTCCCGTAGAGGTGGTTTGAGGAGAACAAGGGCTGGCTGCAAAGTGGTACAAACTGTTCTCACCGGCTCCTCCTGCCTATGAAAAAACGGCCAAAGATGTTTTAGGTGCCAATAACTATCAGGTAAGTTCTCAGTCATGACTCTGTAAGGCCTGAAAATGAGTGATCATAGATGGTCAGATATATTGTGTGACAGCTGGTGGAATGAGTTGGGAGAACAATTTCTTAAGGCTTCAGGTATTTTCAGAGCTGAGCAGTGTAGACTTGCCAAGAACTGACACGTCAGGTCACTAAAGCAGGGGGGCTGCAAGTTCAAGGTATCAACCTGGACCCAGGAGAAAACCCTCTCTCAAGAAACAAGGTGCAGATGTGCAGACTCAAATTAGTAACTGTTTTGTGTTAAACTGTTCTTTGATCATCATGCTTGAGACAGTTTGATGATGGAAAAAAGTTGTATCTTCCTTCTGACTGGAGTGCTCATGGCGACCCATAGCCAATAAATTTACATATGAGTGGTTACAACTACCTGTCAGAGAGTACACAAGTTTGCTCTGTAGTTGTGAATTATTTAGAGCCTGAAACTCTCCGCTAGATTCTACCTTGTGTGATTCTGTGGTCAGTAAAGCCTAATTAGTGCACTCATTTCATTTTAACACATTTATGTCATTAAAAAATAACCTTTAATGGTTTTCTCAAAATAAGTCACAATACAAAATATTTAAAGCTTACTCAGGATGTTGGAGGGTATGTTCCATGAGTGTCTACATGTACCCACAGGTTTCAATTGCAGCAAGGAAATACCATGCCCAAAAAGCAAGTTGGGGAGGAAAAAAGCAAGTTGGCTTACACTTCCATATTGCTGTTCATCCTGGAAGTCAGGACAGGAACTCAAACCGTGCAGGATCCTGGAGGCAGGAGCTGATGTAGAGGCCATAGAGGGGAGCTGCTTAACTGGCTAGCATCCCCTGGCTTGCTCAGCCTGCTTTCTTATAGAACCCAGCAACCCAGGGATGACACCACCAACCATGGGCTGGGCCCTCCCCAGTTGATCACTAATTTCGAAAATGCCTTAAAGCTGGATCTCATGGAGGCATTTCCTAAACTGAGGTGAAGAGTCTAGCTTGTGTCAAGTTAACACAAAACTAGTCAGTACACTAACAGTAGTAATCGATGACATATTTGTGCTTTTAGACCTAGAACAAACTAAGGAACCTGAAAGCACTCAGTTACCTAAGAAAATGGGGACAAATATTTGTGCTAAAATATTAGAATTGTAAAATAAGAGTATGTACAAAATGGAAGAACTCATAAGAGTAGTGGTTGATGATACCCTAGGAAAGCCTCATAGAAGAGAAATTTAAATGAAAGCTTAACTGATGAGGAAGAGTTTCTACATCAAATTTCAAACCACAGGAGGAAGATTGCGCGAGGTATTGTGTTTAAAGAAGGGCAGTGTCTCTTCTCTGTGGGTCAGGCTAGGTGAATGCATAGAGCAGAAACCTTTCTAAATTGTTACAATATATAAACACCAGCATTATCTTTTGAAATATTGCTTTTAATTAGTATACTAAGTAACGAGTTTCATTATGCTTTTTTTTTTTAATACATGTTTTGTTTTTGTTGATTTCCCTCCCCTAGTCCTCTGTCAGGAGTACAATTCTCTGTTGGAAGTTACTTGTCATTGACTCCCCTAGTTTTCATTAATTGCTATACTTATAGAATTCTTAGGGTAAAACTGTAATGGATACAGTGTACATAAGCCCTACACAGCTTCCTGTGCTCCAAAGATTTCCATTCAGATAAGAAGAGCTGTTCAGTGTGCTACTTGACCAACCTGGGCAAGGATATGAACAGGACTGGGGTACAAGGCTGCAAACTAACAGCAAAGGCCTGGCCTGGAGCAATGCAGTGTAGAAAAAATGCAACCGATCTCAACTCATGACCCTAAGGCATTCACTGCTTCATATGCTGGACACTGTGTCAATTTGCATTTACCCGGCTCCTCTGAGTCATCAAGAAAAATTACATCATAGAATTTTATAATCAGGCTGGAACTCAGAGGTTGTCATGTCCCTTCTACCCAAAAATCACAGCCGCAAACTAAGACCCACTTCTCCTTTTCCGCGGAGAGGGAATTGAATCAGTACTTGTAAGGCTGCTCTCGTTTTATATATCTCTGAAGGTGTAAAAGTCTCCATATGGTGCACTGAAATCTGCCTTCAGGATTACTTCCTCCCACAGGGAGTTTCTGAGGAGATGGGATAAAAACTACTCTCTTCTGTTCGGGCCCTAGGATTCTACTTGACATAAGAGGAAGGGGTAGAAAAATGTATCTACAGACAGTCTCAGCCTTTAAAATCTCCGCTATATGAAGGCGGTTCCTAGCAGGCACCACAGCACTAGGTTTGTTCCAGGCTTCATGCCAGCCTGCAATAGTGCCAGCGACTATAGGGATGGTGTCCTGATCCATTTACAAATGCACTCACCCAGTGACATGCTCTCTCCTTCAGGATGCAAAGTCAGTGTCCTCAAATGACACACAGCCAGTTTTAGGCCTATCTGTAAGTCAATCTTCTATAATTTGAGATATAACCAAAAGATGTTGAAAAGCTCTTCTAAAGATAGGACAGAAGGCCTTCCACACTTGTGCTTTCCTTCTGTGACTGGATGTGTGGTTTGAGCAGGTATGCCCCCATAGACTCATGTGTTTGAATGCTTGGCCTATAGGGAGTGGCACTATTAGGAGGTGTGGCTTTGTGGGAGTAGGTGTGGTTTTGTTGGAGTAGGTGTGGCTTTGTT
>CABHPH010120347.1:13286-26614 GCA_902168325.1 Peromyscus nudipes
GTTGGAGTAGGTGTGGCTTTGTTGGAGTAGGTGTGGCTTTGTTGGAGGAAGTGTGTTACTGTGGGGGCAGGATTTGAGTTCTCACATATGCTTAAGCTATGCCCAGTGTGGGACAGTTTACTTCCTCTTGCTTGCAGATCAAAATGTAGAACTCTCAACTACCTTTCCAGCACCATGTCTGTCTGCATGCTGCCTTGCTTCTCACCATGACAATAATTATTGAGAGCTGCTGGTAACAGAAGACCATGGGAGTATACACCAGGTGACAACTAGTGCTCAAAAGGTCAACCTACCAGAACCAAGGGTTCTGTTGGAGGAAACCATCACGCAAGGCATTATGGAATCACTGCCTTTTGAATGAACTGGATGTCTCTTGTTGTAAACTTCTTGTGCAATAACAGCTATGATTCTCCTCATTTACCATGCATTTCCATGTTATGTGTACATATAATCTCAGGATTGCATCTTAATCTTATGGGCACACATGATTATAGATAGTCAAAAAGATGGTTTCTTATTTGTCTGTACAATTTTATGATTAGAAACATACTAATGTATGCTTCATAAGTAGGTCTATTGTTTCATGTAGACTGTAGACACTTAGAGGTCTTATTTTCTATCCTTAGTCACTGACAAGGAAAAATTGGCCACACAAAGTGTCCTTGTAGAACCTTCACAGAGTAGAATTGCAGGTGCCTGGCCTTGTTGGATAAAAACCCTTCAAAAGAATTATAGCGAACCAGAAGTGATAGTGCAGGTGTCTGGTCTTGGTATATCTTAGTCCTTCAAGAGATCAACAGCACCTATGTTGCCCTAAGCTTCTCCCACCAGCACCTCCCCACTCTGACTCAAAAAACAATCAACACATTGTATTTATTTCTACACCAGTTTTTAATGCAAGATTTTAGGCTCAGTAGACTAATTATCTATAGGTCCTGAGATACAGGTGATTAACAGAAAAAGGCTGTTAACTGACTAACCATGTCTGGATATTATTAATCACATAAAATAGTACACATATTCTTCGCCTTTTCCTTAAATCTCTCTTTGGTTTCATTTCTTCCCTTGTAACCCTTGTAGATATCACTTTAAGAGATAGTCAGAACTTTGTACAACCTACAGCTGTTGTCAGTCACCAGTTAAGCAGACCAAGTCTTTGCCAAGTGTGACTCTTATCAGAATACTTGTCCCTGAGAGTTTACTTTGTAGTTTTTGCTAGCAAGTTGTTAATGAATGGATACACACACACACACACACACACACACACACACACACACACGCTTGGGGGAACAAAGAGAAGACCAAAGATGGACAGAACTAGGTAGCATAATGAGGGAACAGCAGAAGGGACAGAGAGGAGCTAAGAATGAGAACAGAAAAGAAAATATGTAGAGTGAATTGATTTAGAAGAATAAAGTGAATGGACTAAAGAGCTCTGTGTGCTCAGATTCATTTGAGATCCCTCAGATTAACATCCTAGCTGCTTATAGCGTCTGTTCTGGACCCTGGTAGAAATCTCCTCAGGACAGGCATCTGTGGAGAATTCATTAGGTAATGAACTAAATCTCTGAAACTGTAAGCCGGCCTCAATTAAATGTTTTCCTCTGTAAAAGTTGCTGTGGTCATGGTGCCTCGTCACAGCAATAGAAATCCTGACTGGGGAAAGAATAAAGCGTCTCTTAAGTTCAGTTCACAGAGAAAGCACTGGAACAAAGTCAACTACTTCCCATGTTTCCCTAAGTCTAACTTACCTCAAGAGCTTCTTGTTTTCACACCTGTGCAATCACAGAGCATCTAAGTTTATAAGGTCTTTCTGTTCTGTTCTTAAAAACGCTGGTTCTGTCTCTGTTAGAATCCCCTTCTCTTTCCCTCCACTCCCCTCTGCTCTGCTCCCTTTCCCTCTCCTCCCCCTCCCCCTCTTCTCCCCCTCCCACCCTCATTATCCTGTTTTGTCCCTCAGGATGACCACAAACTTATGGTTCTCCTGCCTCATCCTTGAGTAGCTAAGACTAACAAACGATGCCCCAGCTTCTGGATTTCTCTCCTTTCTGCCACTCAGAAGTGCACCTATTTCTTCATGAACTACCAACTACTTTTAGGGCCAGGATAGTTCCTCAGGGAGCTAATACGTAAGCTTATGTAGCATGTCACACATTAAACTAGGGTAGACGAGTAAGCAAGAAAGTAATAGCATTTAAATCTTTGCTCTCACACTACTAAATAGCCAAAAGATGTAGACTTATAAATAAGTGATTTTGAGAGAGGGTGTTCTGTGCTGAGGAACTATACAGGGTGCTGTAAGGACCCATACAAGGAAGAGTTGATCTGGAAGGAGAAGGAAAGGCTGAGGAAGAGGATTGGCAGATGTTAACTGCATTCATGCTTGCATGTACACAGATCAACACAAGCAGCGTGCTTCATAAGATGCAGAGATGAGAGAGCAGGCTACGTTCAGAGACCGAAAGAAATTGCTCACGATTGGAATGTGAAATAGGGCTATCAAGAAGTGGGAGTTGATGCAGAATAGATTAGCAGGAGGGAGCTCACAAAGAGCCCTTAGAGCCCCGTTAAAGTCTGGGCTTTGGGCTAGTAACAGTGTAGTCTTATTAAAATGCTTTAAGCGTGGGATATGGTGATATTATAACACTGGATTCTTTGAGAGAAAAATATTCGAAGTATCAGATTGGTAGCTGAAAAGCTAGTAAAGATTGTGGGATGACCCAGAGAGAGATAGTCATCTTGGTAGAGATGGAAGGAAGTGGTTGGATTGGAGATACATTTAAGCAATATAGTCAGAGAGCATAGTTTGTGGTTTAAAGCTGAAGGTGGTACAGAAAAAGGAACTGAAATTAACCCACAGATTTCTGACTTGAGAATCTGAATTACCAGAGGAAGTGGAGTGGAGAAGACAAAAGACAGCACACTTGAGGGGATGCTAGGAGTTCTCTTTACAGGTGTCTAAATGTGAAACGACTTGGATGTCCAAGAAAATATACAGCCAGTAGCTTAGCATATGACTGTTTATAGAAGATTAAGATGTCAAGTCTTGTGGTAAAGATCTCATAGTTTTGGTTGCAGTCGACATTTGGGGATTATTTTAGATCACCAGGGATGCTGTGCAGTGAAAAGAGATCTGGGCATGAAGCAGAAACTGTTAAACCCTAGCAAGGGGCTTTGCAAAGGAGCTGGAGCTGCCCTAGGCAGTGATAGGGGAAAAGCACAGAGGAGTGATGTCATGGGGGACAAAGACGAAATACTTAAAAGAGGGACGTTCTACAGAGTGTGTACTTGGCAAGAGGAGACAAATACAGCAAAAATGGAAACGGAGCTTTACAATTTGCTTCATGAGGTGGGGAGGTGGAAGTCCAGATTAGAGGGCAGAGAATCTAATCCCAGGGAGGGAGTTGTAAGGAAGTGGGCATAAAAGGACAGAGTCAGACATTTTGTGTTGCTCTAGAAGAGTGTCTCAGACAAAATAATTTATAATGAACAGAAATTCATTTGTGGCAGTTCTGGAGACTGAGCAATCCAGAGGTCCATGGTCTATTAAGGCCTAGCCTTTACTTCCAACAGGGCAGTTTGAGTGGTAAGTGTCCTGGAGGGCAGAGACATTATTCTTCAAATTGTATCACATCAGAAAAGCAGGAAAAGAACATTCATTCCAGAAAAACTTTTAAAAGGAGCTAGTCACTCCTGGGCGTAGACTCCTCATGGACAAGTCACTGGAGATCTACAGTTTTCAGCACCTTCATGCTGCTATGACAAAAGCAAGTCAGTGTGAGGCTTGGAGAACCCAAACATGCAAACCACACCAGAGGGGCTTTTAAATTTTACTTTTAATATGTTTGGGGGTATTTAAATTTTTTCACTGCTGTGTATTCATTGTATGTAGGGTTGGTGCTCATATAGAAAGTATCTTTCAAGTGTGACATGTACTTTGAGTGGCTTCACTCGGCCACCCTTCCTCTGTGTTAGAACCACTCACTACCTTTCCCGTTCTCATGGTCTCTTCCTTCGCCCTTTCGTCATTAGGTGTATAGTGTATCCGCAAAGAATTCTAGTGCCTACAAATGAGAGGACACATATGAAATTAGTCTTTGTGCGTTTGACTCATTTTCTTTAACCAGTGATCTTCTACTGCGTCCATTTTGTAAACAGTGGTTGTGAGCAGATTTATATGCTTCAGGACACAACCAGGAAAAGAAGACACTACAAATACAAGGGAGGGAACACAAACACTGTAAATAGTTACGAGAAGAGAAAGAGGGCCAGAACAGGAAACGCTAAGGGGAGAGGGGGCAGGAAGCTGGATCATTTCATCCTTGCTAAATATCAAAATCACTCCTGTCCTATGAGCTAATACTTCAAGGCATCAATAATGATGGCCTTGTGAGTAGCGAAAACACAACCATTTCTGTTCCACTTTACTATGCAGAAATTTGACCATAAAGAGAGTTATCTAAGATCAACTGCTGGTTGTGATGCATTGTCGATCTATATTGTGGGCACATATGGCCCCACCTTCTCCGTCTATAGAATGGTTTTAGGAGCTTCAGCTAGCGACAAATAAGCCATTTAACAACATAGGGTTTAATTAAACAAAAATAATTCCCATCAAGTTAATACATAGTTTTAAGGAAAAGTTAATTTAAAAAGAAAAAAGGAACCATTTAAGAATAACTATAGGCTTTAAAAAAACCCAGCAAGCATAAAACCATAGTTCTTGTAATAATATGGCCCTGAGAAGATAGGAAATGTGATCACTAACGCCCGTCACTCTAACAACTGAACCCACTACACATGTCTGAAACATACACACACACACACACACACACACACACACACACACACACACACTGATGATAGTTGTAGTAATGTAATACTAGTGGTTATTTATTTCATCTGCCTCTATGCCAAGTAGTACTTTAACTACCAAAGATATGTATTAATTAATTTAAATCCTTGAAATAACCTTAAAAAGTAGGGAACAATGAATTTTATTGATTTTTTTATATATTATTCTCATATGACAAAAGAAGATTTACAAATAAGTGCAGGAAGAAAGGAAGCTGAGTCCATATCATAGCTGAAATGGCCAACCATAGCTCATCTTATCAAGCTCATAGTCTCACACTCTTTCTTGTGCAGATGTCACTCTGTGCAGAGATTACACATGGTCCCCTAAATAACAAAGTCACAGCCCTGCGTCCATCTGCTTTGAGCAAGTTACATAACTATCTGCCCAGAGACTATGTCTTTTAAGGTCCCTTTCAGCTAAGTGCCTGTATACATAATGTTCGTGGTAATGAATAGAGTATTGTGTCATGTGAAAAGCTATCCCTTCCCCCATCTCACCTCCACATTCTGTTTCTTCTTCCATGGGCTGGAAGATGTTCACAGATAAAAGAAAGTTCCAATCAAATGGACAAGTGCCACCCTTCATGGATAATAGAATGCTGGAATAAGGAACAAGGCCTCTAAACAAATTCCTAGATGCATGGAAACCATGCTTGATGTGTTAGGTAAAAGCCATGGTTGTCTCTGGTAGTGAGTAAACCACTAGCTTGTACCTTAACTAATACAGGTCACCTTTTAATAATTTATTGGTTGCCAATATTTTGCCCAAGAGAGGAAGAATTAACATTCTAAGAGTTGTTATCCTTTAAATATCTATTTAGCAATTACTATTTAATTAATAACTATTTCATTATAATTTTATTCACTATAAATTTACCTTACAAACGCAATTGTTCCAAGTTTGGATAATCATGCAGTTGTTGTCAGTCAGCCTCTGAAGACTGGGTAACTCAAGAGGCAGATGCAATGAAGTGAGAAATTTAGTTTAGTTTCTCATTCTGCAAGACTGAGAACCGGAATGGACCACAGTGGAAAAAAATCACTTATCTTCTAAGACACAAGCATCTCACTTTTTCTTGACAGGCCAACTCAACTTCCTCAAGGATTACTGCCAATGAACAGTCAACCATGATGGCAACTGCTACGAGTGATTTTATTTCCCAAGTACAAAAGAAACACAAATAAATACTAACACATTTTCTTGTGTTATTTTAGAAATTCACTATAATGCTGCACACTTGTAATTCCAGGCTGAGGTGGGAGGATCACTTGAGTCCAAGAGTTCAAAACCAACTTGAGCAACATAGAGTGATTCCCATCACATTTACAAAGCAAAACAAAATATTAATAATAATAAAGTTCCATTGTAATTAATACTTGATAATAAATTATCAATTGTTTTACATTATTTAACCTGATACTTAGAAGCACATATTAATTATAGGACTCTACATTTTGCACTGTGTCGTGAACTTTAGTCTTTCTTTGCTTTTTGTATTGACTTGTTCCCCTTAGAAATTGGTTAGGCTGCATGGGAAAGGAAGTGGTTATTTGTGTCAATTCTTTGTTATAATAAGGTAATGTGCTTTATTTGGCAATAAAAGCTGGACAGCAGCTGGCAGTCTAAATTCATTTTCAAATAGTCTTGGCAAACAATTGAATCAACCCCCATAAAAACTTGAGCAGACCTCAGATGGCTGTGTCAGGGCCACTGAAAAATTAGATGTTCCAAAATACTCTTTCCAGGATTTGTATGTTGTGAGGATTTCATTTTGTTTTACAGTGAAATAATATAGAAAAGACATTTTGGAGTACAATGGCATTAACTATATAAGGGGCTCAAACCTGACAAACTAAATTCACTTCCCCCTTAACAACAAGACTTTGAATGAAATGATCATATTATTAATGAGATCATTGATCACTGTTCAGATGTTTAAATATTAGAACTGGAAGCATTGTAGCAAGACTTCAATAGTTTTATCATCTGTCTCAATGAAGAGCATTTGTTTTGTTTGTTTGTTTGTTTTTAGATGCCATAGAATCTTCAATTATGTGGCATATCCCAGAAGGTTCTATTTGCCTCTCAACTGAATTGTGTTTAGTCATTTTTATCATCCAGAGAAAGGACATAGCAAAGGAGACCACGTTGCTAATTTTCTCTAAGAAACAGTTTAAACGAACAGTTTATAATAGGTAGCAATGCTCTCAGCATTTGGGTTAGTAAGGCAGAGCTGGGCTCATGTGGGAAAAGCTTACAGTTCAGACAAAGCAAACCTGATCCCGTTGCCGAGAATGACACTGGTGTTCTGTCTAAAGGGTCCTGGAAACAGAACACAGCTGCTAGGAAAGCATACAATTCCAAATCCCGTGGAATGGACATCTGCACCCTAAACTTGACACTGCTTAGATTACAGTAAAAAGCAACAGATTTCCTTAAGACACCTCAATAGTCTGCAACAATATTCAACAATTGCTGAAACACTGAACCTAAAAGAGAGGACAGTAAATTCATGATGGAAAAAGCTTCTGTAATTTTACTCTCAAAACAGTTGTGACAGGGCATAGAGACTCATAACTGTGATCCTAGCACATGGCAGAAGAATACAGGTGCAGGGTCATCTTGGCCTATACTATGTAGCCACTACGTAAGTGAGCCTCAGAAGAACCCACATTCATAGCAAGGCCCTGTCTCACACACCACACACCCCACCCTCCAAATCATTAGCACTGGTCCCAAATCCTTATTTTTCTGTAAGATTAAAACCCCCAAGAAGTTGGAAGGACTTCACTGTGAACATACAATGTCTTTTCTTCACAAGGAAGCTACTAAAATTTGTTAAAACAGAGTCAAACCATAAAGGCGTCTGGGAATAGAGAAGGTTTTCCAGACTCCTGGGAAAGTGCAAGGCACTTATTCATGCCAGGTAGATCAGACTACAGGAAATTATTGACAAACTTTTGGGGGTTTTTTTGTGTGTTTTGTTTTGTTTTGTTTTGTAAGTGTGGTACCAGTTATAACAGTGAATCAGAATCACTGCAGCCAGTGAGTCCAGACAATTATTACCCCACCAGGAAAGCTAAGTTTGTTCTTGTAAGAAAAAAAAAAAAAAAGACAGAAAAGACAAGAAAAGAAAACACCACCACATGAGAATAGGAAGAAGCAAAGTACTAGAGAGGCCCACAGAAATCCACAAAGATACCCCCACAATAGACTGCTGGCAATGGTCGAGAGACAGCCCGAACTGACCCACTCTGGTGATGGGATGGCCAAACACCCTATTTGTCTTGCTAGAAACCCCATCCAATGACTGAGGGATCTGGAAGCAGAGATCCAGGCTAGGGCGGAGCTCCAGGAGTCCAATTAGCGAGAAAGAGGAGGGTCTATATGAGCGAGAATTGTTGAGACCAAGGTTGGATAAAGCACAGGGACAAATAGCCAAATGAATGGAAACACATGAACTATGAACCAATGGCTGAGGGGCCCCCAACTGGATCAGGCCCTCTGTATGGGTGAGACAGTTGATTGGCTTGAACTGTTTGGGAGGCATCCAGGCAGTGGGACCTGGTCCTGTGCTCATTGCATGAGTTGGCTGTTTGAAACCTGGGGCTTATGCAGGGTTGCTTGGCTCAGCCTGGGAGGAGGGGACTGGCCCTGCCTGGACTGAGTCTACCAGGTTGATCTCCGCCCTCGTCCTCGTGGGAGGCTTTGCCCTGGAGGAGGTGAGAATGGGGGGGTAGGCTGGGAGGAAGGGGAGGGGGCGGGAGGGGGGAGAACAAGGGAATCCGTGACTGATATGTAGAACTGAATGGTATTGTAAAATAAAAATAAATAAATAAATAAATAAATAACCAAATTATTCAAATCCATGTGTTGTACCAATGATTTTGGAGCTCAAGCTGCTCTGACTTGAGAGATGAAAGAGAATTTCAAATCCATAGAAATTTACAATTTCTCCCAGTTTTAAGAAAATAAGGACATTTACTTTACGGGGAAAAGAAAAATGAAGTGTGATTGCCCATCACAACCAAGACAGTTTCTAAAGTGCAGCCTCCTGCCAAATTAACCAAAAGGTTCACGTACTTCAACACATGTAAGACTGACACTTCATGGCCATGGTATTCCAGGCACTGTGCTAAGTGTGCTAACACTTTTATAATGGTTACATTTAATCCTCAGTACGATCCTATTAGGCAGAAATTATTATTGCCATTTCCTCCCACTATGCAACAAAGCAAAAGTCAGTATACATTGGCTAGACAGTAAAAATGGTTTCATATAATTTTATCTGAAAAATTAACACAGCAGATCTCTACACAGATACCCATTTTAACAAGCCTGATACCAAATGCAACTTATCATTGAATTTGCAGTTATACTCATTGAGTTTAGTTTGATCTCTAGTTTTGCCCGCCTTCTACTTGTTTTTATATCCATAAACCAGGTCACAGGGCGCCAGCTCAAGCCCAGATGCACCCTTATGATTTCCATATGTTCATCTACAAAAGAGGATATACTATCATCCATGGTTTATGAGCTCATAAGGTCAGTGTCCAGGTTATCCCAATATAATATAAGGGTCCTTCTAAGATCTGAAAAAACAAACAAACGAACTCAAGAAAATCAGCTCCCATCCCCACAATCCATTAATGTAACATATCTCAGGTAACTCCTTAGCTTTAGATTTTCTGACCTGAATAACTATAAAATTTACATTTGCGTAATTTAAGCCTCATTTGTCATAAAGCACTGGGAAAGGAATTTAGGGGACATTGCACCAATTCACCTCTACTAATCTTGGTTCTGGTTTTGAGCTTTGCATCTGGTAAACCAGTCTTCATTTATTTATTTATTTGTAACGTAATATTTTTATTGTGGTTATTTGGGAACTTCACATAATGCAATCTGATCACCCTTACTTCCCAGTCCTCCCAGGTCCACTACCCCCACACTTGTGCCCCACCACCAAAAAATAAAAAATAAAAATAAATAAAGCACGTCCAGTTTATGTTGCCTATATAGTCACTGGAGCGTGGTCAAACTCCAGTCTTCATTTTGATCCCAATCTGTGAACCTGTCTTCTGGGCTTAACCTGTCTCAAGTCTTTCCAGGGTTTTATTTTGTTTTGTTTTGTCTTGAGATAAGGTCTTACTATGTAGTCATGGCTGTTCTGGAACTATGTAGACTAAGCTGGCTTTGAACTCATAGAGTTCTGTCTGCCTCTCCCTCCTGAGTGCTGTGATTAAAGGTGTGTTTCCCCCATGTACACCCAGCAATTTATTTTGTGGAGATGTGATAAGAAATAAGAACAATTATACAAAATGAACTCAATGGCATCTTGGAGGTTCTTTGTCTTATAGTCCATTATTTTTAGATCATACAGGTCCTTTGTATATATATTATGACTTCCAGATTTGTGTTTTTATGAGACTCCTGTGTGTGCCAACATGTGTGTCTATATGTGTTTCTGGTGCTTTTTCTTCTGTTTGTTTTGCCCTGCTCCAGTTTGCTTATGTTTTATCATATCGTATTTTATGTTGTTATTATTCTTTAGATGCCTGGCTATTTTCTAATGAGAGACAGGAAGGGTATGAAATCAAATGGGAAGGGAGGTGCAGAGAATCTTGGAGGAGTTGTGAGGAAGAGAGACTATAATCAGAGTATAGTGTGTGAAAAAAATCTATTTTCAATAAAAGAAAAGAGAAAAAAGAAGTAAGAACAATCAGAAAATGGAGGGGGATGCTTATCATTATTACACACCTCCCAGTGAACAAGTCAGAGGATGGAAGTCAATCATCATCCTATGCATTTTGTTGAAAATAACTGTGCTGTCTTAAATAAAATGAGCTTTGCTTCCTCAAATGTATTGGTTTACTATTATCAACCAGACAAAAGCAATAGTAAGAATAACCACGAGTATAAAATTAGTACTGAAAAACTCAGGTCTGTTTAGTAGCTCTAATCTTTTAGAAGGTTTTATAAACATCTTTCCACCAACAAAGGTCTGGACTCATTTTTTCCACGAATTTTCTAGGTCAGTTATCTGACTACAGATTACTTATATTTAAGCTAGGTGTTTTACATTTTGAACCTGTTTTTTTTTTTAACAAATGTAAAGTTATTATACCAGATGGCTTGAGCTTAGCCTACCTGTATCTTCCCACTTATAAACAACCTGTATTCCTTTTGTTTACTCCACACACACCTCCCAACCTCACACTGATATTCGCTTGTGTGTCTTTTTTTTTTTTTTTTTTTTTTTGGTTTTTTGAGACAGGGTTTCTCTGTGTAGCTTTGCATCTTTCCTGAAACTCATTTGGTAGCCCAGGCTGGCCTTGAACTCACAGAGATCCGCCTGGCTCTACGTCCCGAGTGCTGGGATTGAAGGCGTGCGCCACCACCGCCCGGCTCCCTTGTCTTTCATGAAAATGGTAATCACACTCTTTTCTTTACGTTCTAAGTTACAGTCTTGTTTTGTGTTTATGTTAGGTCATGAAAGACTGTGTGGAATTCTATATAATTTTTCTAGACTATGATTGATAGTTTGTATCATTTTCAAGACAGAACGAATGATTACCTTAATGAGTGGTTTATCTATATCAAAAAAAATTTATAATTTTGTCTTCTGACCTGGATGCATGTAATGAGTGGCAGGTGCCCTTTGACCTGGCTGCATCTACAGGGTAGCAGGTGCCCTCTGACCTGGCTGCATGTAGAGTGGCAGGTGCCTTCTGACTTTACTGCATGTAAGGAGTGGCAGATGCCCTTTGAGGTTTATTTTTCCTGTAGGAAAAAGAGGATTCCAAGTTCAAGAGAAAATGCAATTTATTAACTAACCTGGAACATCCTGGGATTTTACATTTGACCAAATCCCACCACACTCTTGGGCTGCTTTCTCCCTGCCTCTCTAGCTCCTTCTGCAGTGTGCCAGCCTTAGCATCTGTCCTGCAGTTGAGCATCCTCTGGACAGTAAAGTTGCGGACAGTCTGTAATTCACAAGTCATCCCACCTCCAAGCTCCCATTTCTGTTCATAGCAGTCTAAGGAAGGAAAATGTCTTTCTACCAGCATCTCTATGCTAGAACAAAGAGTCCTGACTGGTCCCACTGGTCTACATGCTCATTCCTCTACCAGCTGCTGGTATGACAAAGGCTATGGTGGTTGGAAGGGCCTTTATAAAATATCTATCCTTTAGCTAAAATGGATTGCCAAAGTACTATAACCAATATGTGTTGCAACAGGGTTAGGAGAAGACTTATGTCTTAGAGCACAAAACAGTGCTTGACTAATAGCCATATGCAATAAATATTTCGAAAACTAAATTAAATCGAATTCAACTACATTTTCAACCTTGTGATATGAAAATCATTTAGGGCAGTGTAGCTACCAAACTATTCATTTGGAGCCAACTGACATCTTGGCTCCACTTCACTCTCCTTATTTATAGACTGGAATGACAATAATATCTGCTCTTTCTGGTGCTTTGTCCAGAGAAGTCGATACCCATAGAGCGTTTAGCATAGTCTGTGCTACAGAGTAAGCACTTAAAATTATTTGTCTCCTTATGAACGTATATATATATGAACAATATAAACATATATTCTATATATTCATAGAGATTTTCATTTCTATGTATGTAACACAATTGTATGTGTATATATATACACAGACATACTTCAGTGAGAAACATACATTTTATTTGTAATCATTCAGAAGTCATATTTATTTTGTACTATCAGAACCTCTGCTGGAGTTATGAACATGTGAGAAAGGCATTGCCTTTGCACTCAAATAAATAATGGTGAATGATTCTGAATGCTCTCTCTCTCTCTCTCTCTCTCTCTCTCTTTCTCTCTCTCTCTCTCTGATGAAGCTGTAAATTATTCCTAGGAAACATGTGTCATATATTTAAAACACATGTTAAACATTTTTTTCAAGAAAACTGAATTATGGTCCTAGCCCTTCAATATTCTCCTAAGTTTAACAATCTATGATTTCTCTGACTGTCTGGCAACACTCAGTGCAGTTAATTGCATGACCAAGAACATGTATGTTATTCATATGGAAAAAGCTCCAAAATTAATGAAATGAACTGTTTGTGTGGATTTTCCAGTGCCGTCTTGAGAGAACATAAAAGTCATGCATCTAATCTAAACTCCTAACAGAGCCTTTGCCCGCCCAATAGACATTAGCGATTTTCAGCTGAATGTCTTGCTAGGGAGTGGGAAATTTTCAGTTCAATTATCATGTTATAGGACCAGAGTCATGGCCGTTGATCAAACTGTCATCATGCAGCACATGAATGTAGATATATGCATCTATAAAAAGATATTCCAGCTCATACATTCAAAAGCTAAAGTTATGTTACACACACACACACACACACACACACACACACACACACAGACACACACACACACAGACACACAGACACACACACACACACACACAGACACACACACACACACACA
>CABHPH010120348.1:0-15344 GCA_902168325.1 Peromyscus nudipes
ACTGTGCCTGGTTCCTCCTTACTACTTTTCAAGGCAAAATTACACAGGGAAAGGCAACTTACCAAGTCACCACTGTTCTTGTTAAGGCCTGCTCCTCTTACCACATGCAAAGACGGAAAACTAAGCTTATTGCATGAGTTCTGCTTTATTTTCATTCTTTTCAAGTGGGTTCTAAACAGTGAAATAAAGCAACGTTAAGAAACGAAATCAAGTAGGGTGGTAGAGTGAATGCATGGCTAGCATGCATGAGGCCCTGAGTTAGATGCCTAGTGCACAAAAGAAAAAGAAATGAAGCAAAATGCAGACCCTTCTAAACAAAAGGGCAAAAGATTCTGCTCTATTAGCTGCAGTCCAATTTCAGATCATCTGACTGTAGGAAACAAGAAGCAAAACCATGTGCTAGGACAGTGAATTAAAACCCAAACAGCAGCCAGGAAGGACACATGGTTGCTTATACAATCAGCAGGTAGAGAAGCAGGTGCTAAGAGGAGAAAGGCCAACCTGGACGTAGTCGCAGAGTGAGAAGCAGCTCTCTGGGTAGGCAGGCTGGCTGGAGCTTGCCTTTCTGCTCCAAGCCTGGCCCTGCCTGTATCATCTCAGAGTAGATACCTATCTCGTACCAGCTTGAGAAGTACAATGACAGGTTTTACCCTGCACCTGATCAAAGAGGCTACCCTGATGGATCTGGACGACAGCTCAGTGATGAGGCCGGACACACAGAGCTACAGCTGTTAGGTGGACCACAAAAGCCAGTCTTGAGAGATTTGTTCAGGGCCCTTCTGATCAGAAAAGTGTCAAGCCTGACCTTGAAATGGCTCCTCGAGCAGCAGGAAGGGAAGGGACGAATTTGAGTAGTTAGTGAGCCCTCTTGGGAATTGAGAGACGATTCCTGTCCAACCCCCAATTCAACTGTATTATTCAACTTTACCCCAGGTTCACTGGTCACAAATTCCAGAGCTGAGGTGGGTGCAAGCCATTATGATGAGCAAATGTGTGGTGGAGAAATGGGAAAGAAAGAGAAGCAGAAAGGTTCATGTGCTGTGGAAAGAGGCAGAACAGAAGAAATGAAGGCAGTGAGTAGCAGGCTGAGGTGGGAGGCCTTCTTGCCACCCAGGGTCATGGTGATGTCCAGGCCGGGACTGTTGCCAAGGGCCATATCTGGGTCTGTGGCCCTACTGCAGCCAGGTTCTGTGCTGATGTCCATGGCTCCTGTTGCCATGAGGGCCATGCAGATTCCCAGGGTCTGGGCTGCCACCTGGGACTGTGTTGGTGTCCGAGGGCCATGCTGCCGCTGGGTCCATGCCAGTCTGAGTGACCTGTGCCACCACCTGGGGCCATGGTGATATCCAGACCTGGGCTTGCTACTGAGGGCCATGTCTGGGTCCATGGTCTTGCTGCAGCTGAGGTCTGTGTTGATGTCTGTGGCCCATGTAGCCTCAGGGGGACATAGGAACCATGCATGATGGAATCAGAGGACCATGCTGAGCCGGCTCTGCCCTTCGCTAACCCTAGGATAGCTGGCTCTGCCCCTCACTGGATGCTGCAGCAAGAGAGCTGGTCCTGACCCTCATGGGTGAGCTAGCCCCCACACTCAGGGAGATGGCCTTGCACCATGAGACCGGGAGATTTGACTATGATAGCATGGGCATAGGGGAACTGGCTCCACCCCTCACCTGTAGGGGGGTGGCCCTCATTGCCTAGACTAACCAGCTCAACTATCACCCAGACCCACAGCAGGGTTGGCCCACCCTAACATCTACCCCATCTAGGACCTGCTGGAGCTCATGAAGGGACTAGTCCTGTGGAATAATAATCGCAGGATCCCCAGGACTAGGAGGTGGTCATGGGATATCCAAGAAGAGTTTTGGTGAGGATCCAGTGATGATGGTGTGCCAGAAACCAGAGGCCTTGAACCAGACCAATGACTCATAGCAATGAATATTGCAAGTAAAGCTGATTGGACGAAGGGTATATGCCGTGTGACACACAGCGGCTACCAAAGCCAGCAGGTCGAATAAGGAGAGGTGGGAAAGATGGAGGAGCAGAGAGGTTTTTCTGCTTGTTTGGTTTTGTTTGTTTGTTTTGTTGTTCTTTTTTGTTTGTTTGTTTGCTTTGCTTTGCTTTTTTTTTTAATTTTCCTGGGGTGGGGCGCCACAGGGGTGAGGGGAGGATATGGAGGGTCTCAGCGGTGAGCAGAATTGGGGTGCATGATGTGTAATTCCCAAAGACTCAACAAAGAAATTATGGTAAATTAAAACAAAACAAAACAAATTCCAGCGCTCCCAAGCTATCCTTAGCCAGTGATGTCCCAGACTCACCGCTAAGTCTATGTCTGAACTTTTGGAAAAACAAGCCTATCAAGAGAGATCTGTACTAGTGAGGCCCCGCCCAGCCTGCCAAAGGGAGAGACTAGGCAGGTGACAAGGCCTCCTATGTTAGGAAATATGACAGTTTTCTATCTGCAGCGCCTGGGCATGCAAACAGTACCTCCCAGAGGGAAGAAGAGTGAGGGGTTTGGGGACAGCTTTAGAGAACCTCCTCCTCAAAGGCTCCAGGGCAGAGAGAAGGGCTCTCTGGCCATTGAGGAAGGCAGATGTACATGTATGGGGGGTGCAGCCCTTCCCCCAACAAAGCATCCAAGGAGATAGGCTCCAATTTCTTCTCTACCATCCCTCCCTCAGAAAAGAAGAGCCCCCCTTCCAACAGCTGTGAGCCCTCCACAGTTTCCTCCTCTACAAATTATGACAGCAACACCTACTGCATAGAATACAATGAAGTACTTAACACAACTAAAAGAGCACTTAACCGAGAATGATTGTCTCTTCTTCCCAGCAGTAATTTGTGGATTTTCATGTGTCTGTGACCCCTTGTATATTTTGTTTTGTACCATCAGTGCCAACTTTCCCTGAATTCTAAATATAGCTTTCTCAATGCCAATTATGTGTTTCTACCCATTAGCTCCTACAGTCTCATTTTTGGCCCTCAATTCTGAGAAATGTGTATTTTGCTGATTGCTTATTTTTGTGTTTTGAGACAGGGTCTCATCATATGGCCCAGTCTGTCCTCAAACTCACTATCCTCCTGCACAGCCTCTTGAATGCAGCGTTTGTGGGCATGCACCATCATACCCAGGCCTGCAGTATATATCAAGCACTCATGTAGTATTTACTAAATACGCAGCTCACTTTTAAGACTTTTACAGACCTGTTTCTCAAGATCCTGACTTCTTTCATAATCATCAAATGCTTCCAACAATTTCTATGTAGTGCTAACTTCACAAAGTAAAATGTGCCTGCTAATCTTTATTTCTACTTCCAAATATAGTAGGTCGCATCTCCAGAGGGTATTTCAATTGTGTTCTGTAGGTCTCCGATGCAAATATATTATCTTCGTATAAGAAGTGCCCTCGGCTCAGTTCCTCACACCACATACTCCAAGACTGAAGCAATGTTAAGAGTCAAAGCCAAATTGCTGTGCTAGCAAATTACAAATGTGGATGCCCTTCTCAGACCTTTTCAGCTTAGACAGTAATAATGACAAGTTAGGTGCCCTAGTCAACCTAGTGGGGCAGCCAAAGGAAAGAGGGTCAAAATCGGCAGCTTCCGAAACCAAACATTTAAGTTAAGATCTCTACAAAGACCCTGGCATAATGCAGTGTGATTAGAGGACAGTCTAAAAATCAATATTGAATGAGCAGCCAGTACTGCACCTAGGAAAACAGCCAACCAATGGGTCTCTCCTTCAGGAACCTGGCAGCCACTGCCCTCTGCAGCACTGGTAAGAGAGCTCTCTAAACTAGAACAGTATCCAGGGTCTGAGAAACAACAAGAGACAAACATGAAGCATGGGCGTCTCTACACAGTCTTCAAGTACCTCTGCAAAAAGAAGCTAAAGACAAACCCCCTGAAGGCCTGTCAATCACCCTCAGTATGGCTCACATCATCCATGACTGCCCACTCAGACACTATACACATCTGCTCAGCCTCCTAGTCCACAGTGTGTGAAGCAAATAAGGAGGCTAGATGTGGGAACAGCCAGAAAGCAGGGTAAGTGGCTATAGACGCAGAAGTGCTAATTATTAGGGACTATCAGCAAATATTCAAGATGCCACTGAGTCCTTGGCCTTCTAAAGGAAAGAACATGGTGGGAGGGTAGCCCTACGGAGTTTCCTCACCAGCACCTCTTTTTGGAACCTTGGAGCTGGGTCACATTTTGAAAGTACCAAGAGACATCAACTTCCTAAGACTCTGCCTCAAATTTCTCTTCCTTCTTCATTACAGTGAGAAAGAACACTAGTTTATACTTACGTGGTAATAGTTTAGAAGCAGTTTTCTTCTGGATCAGGCTGCTTTTCATCTGATAACACATGTACCTGGTGGGTACCTAGAACATGAATTTGTGAAGAAGGAAGCAAAGACCTCCACAGAGGCCATGGGCTCGGGACATGGAGACAGTGTGGTGTTAGCCTAGGGCCAGCTCAGGAAGGCCCCTTTGAGACAGGCAGGGGTTCCTGAACTGCCCTACCAAGGGAGAGCTCTTGGCTCCTTTGATTCTTTCTCAGAGTGTTGTGGAATAATCTTTTTTTGTGTGAAGATGTGTCATTCTGACTGGTTTAATAAAAAGCTGATTGATGGTCTACAGCTAGGCAGGATTTTCAGGCACACAGGATGGTGGGAAGAAGAAGGGAGGAGTTGCCAGCCAGGCGGAGAGGAAGCATCTTGGGGAGCACAGAATAAAGGTGACTGAGTCACATAAAGAACATAGATTAAAAGATAGGGGTTAATTTAAGTCATAAGAACTAGTTAGGAACAAGCCTAAGCTATCGGCCTTAATAAGTTTCTGTGTCACTACTGGGGAGCTGACGGTCCCAACATAAATATCCGTTTACATCAGAGTCTAATATCTAAAACAAGTCCCAATATCTAATAAATGATGCCATGAACGTGTGCCTTTTTCCTCCTTAACCCTGGCTTCTGAGCAACTGGCTGGCAGAGGTGCCACTTAGTGAAGTACAAAGTCCCCACTGATGAACGAATCCCTGCTGAGAGCCTGGGCTTCTTCTGTCCCCTCCTCACAGAATGGGGGAAGGTTTTTTTCCTACCCAGGCCAGAGCTGACATACTTTAAAGTAGAATCTGACGTGAACTCCCTGGTTCATGTGTGCCTTGTGTGGTTGCCATGACACCCTAGAGAGCCGCACAATGTCCCTACTCCCTAGGCAGACCCAGCCTGCAGCTCCCTAGGCAAAAAAAAAAAAAAAAAAAAAAAAAAAAAAAAAAAAAAAAGACACAATGCCAATAAAACTTGAGGTCATGAATGGGGGACTCACGCTTCAGCCAATGCGTTGCCTATCACCTTTTGACAAGCATCAAATTTCTTCTATAGCCCCTGCTGTACTTAGAAAGCAGGGGTTAAAATAAAACCTCCAAAGATCACCTTGTAAGTGGAGAACTACAGAGTCTTGCCAATCCATAGGCAGAAAATGAGTTTCTTGTATAGTAGGTACTCCTGAAACATCTTCTAAATAAACAGATAAAAGCAGCTGAGATAGGTTCAGGTCCCTTCAGGGGCAATTTCTTAAATCCCCGGCACACTGGTGGCGCCGTTTCTGCCTTCCCTTTGCTCTGTCATTTCTGTCTTCATGTGTCGTCCCTCAATTTGATCTTTGCAACAAGAAAACGGCACTAGAGCTGGGCTGAGAAATCATTTCTATTTTGTAGTTGACAGAATTAAAACAGAGAAAAGTGACTTAGCTGAGTCACTCGGAAGGCAGACGCTGGTCACAAGGGGGAACCCTGACCCCTAACCACTGGCTCCTAATCACTCTCCCACTTCCTCTGGGGTCTCAGCCACCACTCCCTTTCTCTCTCTTCCCTGAGTGGACTCTTGGGCCATCTGAGAGGAGACAGGATTCAGTGAGCACCAAAGTCCTGTGCCTGCCTCAGCTCAGTGAGGACTCGGTGATGAAGTATTTATATGGTGGCAGATCTTGCATTTCAGATCAAATGTCTACTCCTTCCTGGATTACCTCACAGTAAAATAGACTAATGTCAGTGTCTGTTGCCTGCTCCCTAGTTGCCCCAAGTCACTGGAGGGCCATTCCAGCTTGCTTATGAGCTACTCCACCACTGAGACAGGACAACAACCAATGAAGATTTATAGCTGCAAGGACTTGGAGACACAGCACTCAGCCATGTAGCTCCCATGCTCTTCTGAGGGCCCCTGGCCTAGTTATGTTTATGTTGCTGTGATAAAACCAAAAGCAACTTAGAGAAGAAAGAGGTTTTGTTTGTTTGATTTTAGTTCACAGGTTACAGTCCGTTGTGGAGGAAAGCCAAGGCAGGACCTGGAGACAGGAACTGAAGCAGAGACCATGGAGGAACACCACTTACTTGTTCCTGTGGGCTGCTCAGCCTACTTCTTATACAACCTGGGACCACCTGCCCGGGGGGTGGCACCTCACACCGTGGGCTGGGTCTTCTCACATCAATCATTAATCAAGAAACTGCCCCAGAGGTCACTTTTCCCAGTGACAAAAACTAAGCAGTGTCGTCCCACGGGACTTCTCATGAGATCACTTCATGGGCCGAAGGCAACTTCCTGTGTACAAGATAGAAAATGCAAATGTGGGAAATTCACACAGGGTGGACAGAGGACAAGTGTTCATATGACTATCCCAAGGACTTCTGTTCTACTCTATTCAGAGGCAGGGTTGGCCTCCTTTAGCTGCTGATGGGTTCTCCATACTTCCCTTTTTCAGCTCATCAGCTTGACATGTGTTGTGGAGTATTTAACCATGCAAAGATGTGTTACAATTATTTAACTATGTAAAGATGTGTTACAATTATTTAACCATGCAAAGATGTGTTACAATTATTTAACTATGCAAAGATGTGTTGCCATTTTACCTTGCCTGCCAAAGGCACCTGATTCATGTAATAAAAAGCTGGATGGCCAATAGCAAAGGAGGAGGGGTAGGAGGGACTTCCAGGCAGGGAGAGTAAGGAGGAGGAGGAATTTAGACTCAGGGGAAGAAGGAAAAGGAGATGACAGGGGGACTCTAGGGGCCAGACAGACAGACAGACATAGAGGAAGCATGAAAGTAGGGCGTACAGAAAATGAAAGAAAGGTAAAAAGTCACAAGCAAAACGTAGATGAATAGAAACAGGTTAAATTAAGTTATAAGAGCTAGTGGGACAAGCCAAAGCTGAGGCCAAGCATTCATAATATTAATAATAAGTCTCTGTGTCTTTATTTGGGAGCTAGTTGGAGGCCCAAAGAAAATGCCAACTACAGACATGCTATCATATAAGTGCCCTCAGTTCATTAGTCTCTTGCATTCCAAGGAATCCTAGATCTGCTGCTTTATAGGATAGTACTAAGGAGTGAATGTGACATGTATAAATATGTTTGCCATTGGTGCTGGGGCTTGAGCTGTGGACCTTGTGAGTGCTAGGTAAGCACTCTATTACTGAGCTATTTCATCCATCCTTTTTAAACCATTTTTTTATTTTGAGACAGGGTTTCAATATGTTAACCAGGCTAACCTTGAATTTGATTTGTAGCCCAGACTGGCCTGGAATTTGTAATCTCCCTGTCTCAGCCTTTACCACCAGGCCTGGCTTAGGAAATGTTTGCCGTAAATAATATTTGATAATTATATAATTTATCAGCATACTACTGGTTAGACTTTAGCTGTGTGTGTGTGTGTGTGTGTGTGTGTGTGTGTGTGTGTGTGTGTACGTGTGTGCAGATGCTTGCAGAGGTCAGAAGAGGACGTTGGATTCTATAGTGCATTGTGAGCCATGGGTCCTCTGGAAGAGCAGCAAGTACTCTTAACTCCTGCGCCATTTCTGTAGCCCCCATCACTGGCCATTCATTTAACCCACGTCTATGCAGGTTCAGCTCCCACAAGGCTATCCTTGAGAAGTACACTAGCTGCCACTTGGTCCAGGGGAGGTACCCAGCAGGGGAGTGGGGAGAGGACTTCTTCCCAATCCCTCCCTGTTTGGTGGCTTGCTTCTGACAGTAGCCCATAGCCACATGTCCCCAAGTGATGACAGTTTCCATAGAGTCTCCTCTTTCTATAGGCTCATTCAGTGGCTCAGGTTCAGGGTCTCGTTCCCTCTTTTGTCCTTTCAACCTAGGAAGATAATAACTTCCCACAGATGAAAGTCTCTGGGCACCTCCACATTCCTTATTTGTCCCTTTAACACTATCTACATACATTCACAGTCATCCTTTTATTGACGTTTTAAGCATTTGAGACAAAGTCTGGTTTTTCTGTCTGGCCCCTAACTGACAGGTTCACACGCCTCAGGACCTCCAGCTCCAGGTCATCCTGCTGCCCTTTCCTTCCTTGGTCATGGAAATACGTTTGCATCTAATTGGCTGAAAAGATCAGCCCTACCCTCAGTCGTTACAGGAGCTGAGACCGAAGTGTCCAATGCTTTCAAATTCCAGGCAAAAAGAGCTTGCCCTTCCTCCCCTCTCATCCCCCTGGGGGCAGAGGCCTAGCAGCACATTCTTATAAAGCAACTCAACGTGGGCTGCCAGCAATCTGACATCAGGATGGAAGAGTACAGAGAAGCCTCTGAGGCTCTGCATTTTCTGGAATGTAATGATTCTGCTGATCCCCTGTATTTGGCAATAGCTATTCCAATTTCAAGGCGCTTAAATCACGTCTTTGTTCTTCTGGCTGTGTAACTAGGGCACCATTGAGAGTCGGGGGTGGGGGGGGAGCATTGCTTAGTGTGTGTACGTGTTTGTTTTGCTTTGTCTTTGCCTTGTTTTGGACAAGTCAAGCCCACTCACTTGGGAGAATGACAAGACCCTTAGGAATTTTCCCCAGCAGTAGTCTCCAGCAACCCTTCCTCAAAACGATGCTGCTTCTGCCCTCAGTTTTCAATGCTAAAGAAATGGCTCCTTCTCTCACAACAGGAGAGGCATCTGTTGTGGGAGCTGAAGAACCCTCTGCTCTTTCCTGTTCACCCTCCTGGTCACTGTAGCCTTCTCTGCCACACCACTCAGGGGCTCCTGTGACCTCGTCCCATGTTTATTTACTGAGGGCCTTGCACAGACCAGGGGAAACAACCGTAGCCAAACACTGTCTCTTCAGGACCTCGGGGCAAATAAACAGACCTTTGGATTCAGATGCCCTGGGGAGTTGTGGAGGAGGGATGGACAGGGCTGGGAGGTGCTTGCTGATGCTGGTCCCTGTGCTCTGACTAGGAGCGGTCTAGGCCCAGATCGGGTTCACACCTAGTCTACTTGCCACACCTCAGGAGAAATGTGCTTCCTAGAGAAGTGACTATGCCTGACCATGTACTACACAAGTACAGCTCTGCTCTCTGAATGCACAAGTTCGCTTTCCCACCAGCCTCCTCTCTCCAGCTTCTTCCTCTGTGGTGTATTTACTCGGTGGCTCATTTGTCATGGTCTGTCCTTACTGAACAAAACCAGCAGCCCAGAACAGAAAAGACCTGACCTCCCCGAATGTGAGCATCTATCAAGGGCAACGTGTGCTCAGTCTCATCCAGAAAGCAAGTGGGGAGGGGGGGACAAAAGTCTACCAAGGAAACATCAGCAGTGCTGACTAAAATCCATTTCAGATCAACGAAAAGGAAGCGCTGGGATGTCACTTAGTGGCAGAGCTCCTATCTGATCCCCTGCATGCCCAAGGCCCTGGGTTCTGTCCCCAGTACTGCAAAGGAAAAAGGACACTAAGGAGGACAGAATGACGCCACCAGGACAGGAAGGCTCCCCTGAACATTTCCAAATCAGTGTGAGCCCAGTCCTCCCTCACTTCAGCTTAACCTCACTCATGAGCCTTCAGGCAAGCTCAGGGCAGCTAAAAAGAACTTGCAGACCTCAGATCTGACTGCCTTCCAGTGTTCTAGCTAGCACCACCCAATGCCTCATTATACCACAACTAATCCCATATCTTGCATGTAATTGGAAAAGGAGGTTCTTAAACACTGGGGTAGAAAGGATGATAGAGATTTCTTATTTAGCCTTCCCCTGTTTTAGAGAGCTGATGAAGGAATGGGATTCGATCCACAACTTGCAAACTAGAGCCTGAGCCTACCCAGCCCAGTGTCTGTGGCTGCACCTATTGCTGTGAGAATTCACCCGGAGGTATTTACAGAGGACTACATAGCCACTAAAAGAATAATGTTTAATGTTAAAACTCCAAGGGGCAGGGAAATAGGCTTCACACTTAGCTTGCCACAGAGGGAAGCAAGGAAGATTGTTAATTCTGTGTTTGTTCTGCATACTGGAGTGGTAAAAGGCTGGGTGGGAATGAGAGGGTAGAATGATTCTTGAATGAGTAAAGGGTGAAGACAAGGAAAAAGGAGAGCAGGGGGAGCTTGGTGGTGGGAGCTGTGACCTCCCCTAAGTCCCCTTCCATAAGCAAAGGACGCACTGCCTCGCACGGGAGGAGGGACTCGGGAAGACACCGGCCACAGCTTTCCCACCCAAGGTCATGCCTTCTGGTGGCAGCCCCATCCATTGGCACAGAAGCATAAAGATCCAGCCCATGGCCATCTGGAGACACTTCAGAGAGGCCCCTGAGTATTAGGTACCCTCAGTTTTTGTTGGAACTACTTCAAAGCTAAATTTTTCTGAATTCTGATCCTGCTTCCTTTCCTCCCCTTCCACGGTGTTGATACCAAGAAAATTCCCTAGTAAACAGCCTGCACCCAAGTCATCTCTAAGACCTTTTGAAAGAGCCTGACCCCAACACTAGCTATTACATAAATGTACAGAGCCTCACTGACAGTCGAGAGGCTTGACCAGACAATGTCTGTGTCTTTCTGTGTCCATCTGTGAAAGAACATGGCCCGAGTTTGTTTTTTTGTTTGTTTGTTTTGGGGGTTTGTTTGTTTGTTTTTTAAAGATGTATTTATTTATTATGTATACAATGCTCTGTCTGCACGCATCCCTGCAGGCCAGAAGAGGGCACCAGATCTCATTAGGTGGTTGTGAGCCACCATGTGGTTGCTGGGAATTGAACTCAGGACCTCTGGAAGAGCAGCCAGTGCTCTTAACCTCTGAGCCATCTCTCCAGCCCATTTGTTTGTTTCTTAAGACAGGGTTTCTCTGTGTAGCTTTGGAGTCTGTCCTGGAACTCACTCTGTAGACCAGGCTGGCCTCAAACTCACAGAGATCGGCCTGCCTCTGCCTTCCAAGTGCTGGGATTAAAAGCATCCACCACCACTGCCTGGCCCAAGTTCTTTAGAGAATTTGATTAGGTGTCACAACACTGCCAGCCACATGTGCACGGGGTCACCAGATGTGGTAGTCTGAGGAGGTGTGGCCTTGTTGGAGGAAGTGTGTCACTAGGTGTGGGCTTTGAGGGCCCATACACGCTCAAGCCATACTCTGCATCTCAGTTCACTCTCTGTCGCCTCTGAATCACACATAGCTTCTTCTCCACTCTCAACTCCTTCTCCAGCACCATGTCTGTCCACATGCTGCCATATCCCACCGTGATGATAATGGACTAAACCTCTTAACTGTAAGCCACCCAATTAAATGCTTTTCTTTATAAGAGTTGTTGTGGTCATGGTGTCTCTTCACAGCACTAGAGCAGTGGAGCTGAAAAGGCTCTTTCACTTGTAGGACCACACTTGTCTCAACCAACCAGCCCAATAGAGGTACAGGTAATTCTTAAAGATCTTTAAAGATGATCTCCAAACTACTCCATATAAACTTTAACCATAAGAAATGTTCGCTGGGCAGTGGTGGTGCACGCCTTTAATCCCAGCACTCAGGAGGCAGAGGCAGGTGGATCTCTGTGAGTTCGAGGGCAGGAGCGAGTTCCAGGACAGGCGCAAAGCTACACAGAGAAACCCTGTCTCGAATATATATATATATATATACTCCCCTGGGGGCTGGCACAACAGTTAAGAGCACATACTGCTTTTGCAGATGGCCTCGGTTCAATGCCAGCTCTAGAAGCTTTGATACCTCTGACCTCTGAAGGTACTTGCACTCATGTGCACATACACGCACACACAAGTGCATGCGCAGAAATACATTAAAATAAAATAAATCTTTAGGGGCTGGAGAGATAGATGGCTCAGTGGGTAAGAGCACTTTCTGTTCTTCTAGAGGACCCGAGTTAAATCCCAGTGCCCACATAGCAGCTCACAACCACCTATAACTCTACCTCCAGGGTACCAGGACACCTTTGTCTGGCCTCAGCAGGATAGTACACAGACATGTGTAAAAAAAAAAAATCCAAAGAATTAAAAATAAATCTTTTAAAAATGTCCCCCTATGTAGCTTAAACCCCTCACACTTCATAGTAATTTCTTTTTAACTTCAGCAAAGGCAGAAAACATTAAGGTTCTCTGTAGAGAGATGCTTTATGATCCATTGACAGTATTTCCTTCCAGGTGACTGATTCTATTTTCCTGTAAAAAGTTACCTCTTCAATCGTATGTCCACTGTAGCTTTCTGAGAAGAGCAAAGAGCCTCTTCCAAACTTTGATTTGCTGTTGGTCAGTATAATAGCATGCCAATCCTCTCCAGTGTGCTAACAAGTCACCATTTACAAGCCACTCTGCCTAGGGACTGTGAGTGGCACCTAACTGGAGAGACAGGAAGAGGTCAGAAGGTGGGAGGAGTCTGTGCATGGGCTAGCGGCTCCTGCAGAGCTTAGAGGGCGGGCAGCTCCTGTGGCAGCAGCGAGTACATTCCTTACTTGTTTCCTGCCAAGCGTCCCTGAGATGTCTGGACTTTTGAGTTGTGTGTTATTTGTTTGCTGGCCAGCCTTTAACTTCTAGTGTTCTGTGGATCTGCACGGTCAATAGTGATAGACGATGTAGAAGAAAACAACACAGAAGGCGTATTTACCTATTTTGCTATCTTTGATTCTTTTTTGCAGAAGAACCACCTAGTAAAAATCATGTTTAACTTGGTAGAGATTGGTAGAGATTATATATATTTATAAAATTTGCACAAATGTTCAAAAACCATTTGGCAAGGTGTACAGCACTTTCTGAGGGTCATACTGGGTGGAGAGACAGGACATTCAGTAGATTGAGGCCAAATGCTGGTAAATACGCTGCAGACCACAAAGCCCCACACAGCAAAGGACTGTCAGTCACAGTGGGGCTGAGGATCTTACAAATGATCCCACGTTCTTCCAAATGCATTCTTTTTCCAGGAACTATTGCACACTGTCTCTCTCTTCTTTCACTCAGCTGGCTTGGAGAAGTTGCGAGATGCTCAGCTGACAAGTTCACTATCTGTTCACGGAGGAAGCGGAAGCTCAGAAAGAAGACAAGTGCAATTCCAGCATGAGGGGTAGGAAGTTTATCTGTGGTTCATAGGCTCCTTCCCAAACCTCGTGTTATATGGAGGACTGTTTCCTAAGTAATGAACTAGACGTGTGTCTCAGGCAGGGTTTCTATGCTGTGGTGAGACACCAGGACCAAAGCAACGTGGGGAGGAAGGGGTTTGTTTGGCTCACACTTCAGCATTGCTGTTCATCACTGAGCGAAGTCAGGACAGGAACTCAAACAGGGCAGGAACCTAGCTGCAGGAGTTGACTCAGGAGCCATAGAAGGCTTACTGGCTTGCTCCCCATGGCTTGCTCAGCCTGCTTTCTTATAGAACCCAAGACTGCCAGCCCAGGGGAGAGCCCCGCTCACAATTGGGTTGGGCCCTCCCATATCAATCACTAGTTAAGAAAATTAGTGGTTTTCTTACAGCCGATCTTTTTTTGCTTGGTTGTTTTGTTTTTTTGTTTTTTCGAGACAAGGTTTCTCTGTGTAGCCCTGGTTGTCCCAGAACACACTTTGTAGACCAGGCTGGCCTTGAACTCACAGAGATCCGCCTGCCTCTGCCTACTGAATGCTGGGATTAAAGGCATGCTCCACCACTGCCTGGCTTACAGCCCAATCTTTGGAGTCTTTTTCTCAATTTAAGATCCCTCTTCTCCACTGACTCTAGCCAAGTTGTCTAGCCAGCACATGTGAAAAATTTCAAAGCTACAGTTATGACATGAGCAATAACTTTTTAGCCTTTGCATCAATTCAAATAGCACAAACAATAAGGTCCGCCAAACAGGAGCCTGTTTCGGTGCTGGAGACAGTGTGGGATAGCTTCATGGGGACCAGGATTCAATGCCAATGTGGCCTTTGAAGCACCTTGAAAAGAAATTCTTGCCAGGCAGCGGTGGCACACGCCTTTAATCCCAGCACTCGGGAGGCAGAGCCAGGCGGATCTCTGTGAGTTTGAGGCCAGCCTGGGCTACCAAGCGAGTTCCAGGAAAGGCACAAAGCTACACAGGGAAACCCTGTCTCGAGAAAAAAAAAACAAAACAAAAAACCAACAACAAAAAAAAAAGAAAAAGAAAAAGAAATTCTGTCTAGAAATCAGTGTCCTCCTGAGAGTTCGCGCCACTCACCCCATTCCCATCCTTGGTTTAAATGAAGAAGTCAGCACGCAAAGCTAGCGCTCCTGAGCCGCTGAGCAGGTAAAGGACCTCACCTTGCCATCCTGAGGCCTGGCTTCTGCTGAGTCCTTTAGAACCCAAATATGGACCCACCTAAAGGGGGAAAGAGAAAAACTATCCCCACAAAGTTGTCCTGAGACCTCCACAAGCACACACACACACACACACACACACACACACACACACTTTAAGAAAAAACTGGTGGGGCGGTGGTGGCGCACGCCTTTAATCCCAGCACTTGTGAGTTCGAGGTCAGCCTGGTCTACAGAGAGAGTTCCAGGAAAGGCGCAAAACTGCACAGAGAAACCCTGTCTCGAAAAACCAAAAAAAAAAAAAAAAGAAAAAAGAAAAAGGAAAAAAGAAAAAGAAAAAACTGCCAGCCAGACGGCGGTGGTGCACGCCTTTAATCCCAGCACTCAGAAGGCAGAGCCAGACGGATCTCTGTGAGTTCGAGGCCAGCCTGGTCTATATAGTGAGATCCAGAACTACTACAAAACTACAAAGAAAAAAAGAAAGAAAGAAAGAAAAAGAAAAAAAATGCTAGAATGTTAAAATATTTATATTTATATAGGGTTATATAGGGTAACCTTTTTCTTAGGATTGGCTTCCTAAGAATACCAGTCCTCAAGAATAGTCTTCACAGTGTCCAAGCTCCCAGCTAGGAAACCCATATTAAAAAAAAAAAAAATTACGACAAAAAGGGTTCGGCAGTTAAGACGACCTGGGTTCTCTTCCCCGCACCAGCATGGCAGCTCACAGCCACCCATAACTCCAGTTCCAAGGGATCTGGCGCCCTCGTCTGGCCTCTTTGGGAACTGTATGTACATGGTGCACAGGCACATAGGCAAAATTTCACACATATTCACAGAATATTA
>CABHPH010120349.1:0-25946 GCA_902168325.1 Peromyscus nudipes
TTTTTTTTTTTTTTTTTTTTTTCCCAGAGCTGAGGACCGAACCCAGGGCCTTGTGCTTGCTAGGCAAGTGCTCTACCACTGAGCTAAATCCCCAACCCCTCACATTCTTATACTGGCCAGGAGTGACTCTGACCATAGCGGGCTGGGCTATATGTTCAGGTTTGTGTCAAGTTGACAAAAACTAACCAGGATAATGTGACTGCTGGGGACAAGTCAAGTGGAGGAGAGGGCAGAAAGCCAAAGGGTTGGGAGCATCCCTTGGAAAGCATGCCTCTTTACCATGCAGATGTATTCTTCTATTTCTTCTACAGTCAAATCTGAACCGCTGAAGTTTAACGCTGCTGTGTCTCTTTACTGTGTGACTTTAGGCAAAGGGCTTAATCTCTCTGGTCTTTTCATTAAAGGAGTCAGTCAGATGGTGCTCTATCTGTTCCTGGGCCCAACGGACACCATGAATTTCCAGGATGCCTCACCTACCTCTTGGGCCAGAGGTTCAGGGATGGTAAAGTCTGGCTGGATTGTAGCCAGTCCTTAGACCTGGGCTGGGGCATTCCCGGAAGGAGCCCAGCTGCTCCCAGCCCAGCTGGACAGCAGGAGTGTGGGGTATGGAGGAGCCGGAACTGCCCCCTGGCTCAGGGAAGGAACCTGAAACCATTCTGGGCCAGGAACTGGACTGCCACAAACCCCTGGGTGAGAATTCTTGGCTGAGAAAGGGGAGGCCCCAGAACTTGGCCTGTCCCGGGGCCAGCTTCCTCAGCATCCTGTTCCTGACTCAGTTTCTTCCTGTGTAAAAATGGGGGTGATCACTGCCTGCCTTCACAGAGCTGTGTGGAGCACCCAGTGTGTGGTGTGGTACAGTAGGGCTCTTCTGGGATCTCCTCCCCCACCCTCTGCAGGGACCTCAGGGACACCTGCAGACCCCCTTTCATGTCCCAGACTTAGAGACCTAAACAGAGAGAAAAGGAAACAGTTAAATACAAACAAACAAAACAGCCGTTTTCTTGAGGAAAAGCCGCTGAAGTCACGTGGCCAACAATTAAAATGCGTCAAAAGGTTCCTGGGAAAGAGTTCCCCTCCCACTGTCCCAGTCCATTTCTGGTGCATTCTTCCTGAGCCAGAGAGCAGATGTATGTATGCCAAGATGTATTTACCCCTTCCTTGGAAGCATGCGTTCCGGTCGGCCTTGCTCCTGCACCACGGACAATGCTAGATCAGGATCAGCTCATGAAGCACTTCCTGGTCCCTCCATGACTGTGATGGCCGCGTTATTGTTAATTAGCCAGACTCTGGAAGGAAGAGCTGTGCTCTGGTTTACTAGCCAGGGAATGGGGAGGCCTGGGTCTGGGCGTAGGATTCTCTGTACCCCGCTCTGGGCACTGTGTACGTCTCTGCTTTTGCTTCCTTTTCCTCATCTGGAAGACGATGGCTGCGACCACGGAGGAGATCACGTGGTCCACTGGTGGCCTGCAGGCCATATCCTGCAAACACATGTGTTTTGCTCACACAGCTTTCCTTAGAGCACCCCGGGGAATACAGCCTGTTGGCACAGTGATTGCCTAGCATACGTGAGACCTTGGGTTTGATCCCTAGTGTCAATTAACCAGAAGTGGTAGCATAGCCTTGTGACTCTGGAGGGTCAGAAGTTCAAGGTCATCCTCAGCTGCATGTTGAGTGTGAGGCCAAGCTGGGATATATATTTTTTATTAAAAAAAAATCATTTATTTTTACTTTATGTGCCTTGGTGTTTTGTCTGCATGTAACTCTGTGTGAGGGCGTTGGATCCCCTGGAACTGAAGTATTCTTAATTGCTGAGCCATCTCTTCAGCCCCCAAATTCTGTTTCAAAAACAACCAAGCAACAAAAAAATTTCACTAGATCTGGAGATTTTTACATTGAACGCAGATTTCTGTATTCAGAAACAGGAACCCCAGGGTCTAGCTGGCTAGAGACAAGACTGCACCTCCTAAGACCCTTGCTTGGCCTCAGGCTCCACCACTCCCCAGGCTTCACTCACTTTCCTGCTGACTTCGCAGGGCTTCTCCACAGGAGGAACTTGGCTTCTCCGAGGTCAGCGATGTGTAAATACAGGAGCGCTTTGCGAAGCCCTGAATCTCAGCACCTAGCTTCACCCATTTGCCAGGGACTGAGAGGTTCTGGGATTTAGGATGAGCCAAGCCTATGGACCCAGACCCTGAGCACTGGCTCCAGGATGTCTCCCCAACCAAAAGGGAAGAGGAAATGATGGCACCAGTTCTAGGAGGGGCTGTGGGCTCGGGGCCAAACGCTGCATCCCAGGAGGCAACTCATGGCTTCTCCCCTAGGCCTGAGCCGGAAGCTGGGCCACCAACACCTGGAGTTGCCATCTCCTGGTCCCCAGGATGTAGATTCCTGTGCACCCTGCCCCCACACCTTCCTCTTCCCCACCTACGTTCAGAAGCCACATCCTGCTCTGAGGGGTGGGCCAAGCCAGTCCTGAAGAGGAGACAGGGATGTGGGTGGAGTCCTTGGGGACCTAGGACATCCTCTCTCCAAGGTGGTTGACATCCCTTCTCTGCCCCAGGTTCCTTGGAGCAGTTCTTTTGTTAGTTTGTTTTGTTTTGAGATAAGGTCTCGTGTATCCCGGGCTGCTCTCTAACTTGCTATGTACCTGAAGATGACCTTGAACTCCTGATCCTCCTGTTTCTACTTCCTGAGTGCTGGGGTCACAGGCTTGCAAAATCGTATCTGGTTCAGAGGACTCTGGGCACAGGCCTAGCAGTACTCACAATAAGGAAACTGAGGCTGAGAGTCTCTTCGGAGAACTATAGAGACACAGATGCATTTCTGCCAATGCCAAGCCACATAGGGAGAAGAATCTTCAGCATTCCAGTCACTGGAAGTGGGGGCAAGGGCATGAAGTGAGGATAGGGGTGGTGACAGGATGGTGAGGGGGTGGGGCAATTGAGGACAAGGAGGTCTGAGGGGCCCCAGAACAGCAGGCCTGACCCCTGAGACCTATTCCCATTTACCTCATTCACTCTGACCTCAAAGAAAGCCTTTCCCCCTGTGGGCCTCAGTTTCCCCATCTAACAATCGTGCTGTTCTGCTATAAGAATCAGATTTGGAGACTGGCGGTGGTGGCGCACGCCTTTAATCCCAGCACTCGGGAGGCAGAGCCAGGCGGATCTCAAGGCCAGCCTGGGCTACAGAGTGAGATCCAGGACAGGCTCCAAAGCTACACAGAGAAACCCTGTCTGGAAACACCCCCCCCCAAAAAAAAAACCTGGTCCTAAGGCAGATGTGACAAAGGCCGGTATGGACCTTGGTCCAGACCTAGGGGCCACTTGCTCGGTCCTGGGGAGGATGGAGCAGGAGGCAGCTCTGGACTGCTGGTCTAGGGGAAGCACATCTGTCCCTTGGTCCTTGGTACCCCCAGCCACCTGCTGCTTCCACTAGGGGAAGGGTGGGGGTGGACAGGCCGAGGAGGAAGCCCCCCTCTGCTGAGAAATGAGTAGACTGACTCACTGGCTCATTCACTGGTTCACCCACTCACTTACCATCTGGGGGTGGCCAGCCCAGGTGCAGGTCAGTCACCCTTCCACCCTTGGGCCTCCCATGACAGCTCTGCCCACAAGTGGCCGCTTCTCAGGAAATCTGCTGAAGGGGTCGACACCACAGGATGGGGACCGTGCAAGAAAGGCCAGCCCTGCCTTCACCGGGTTCCGGAGGGATCAGGAGAAACAGAGCATGTACAGAAGGCACTGCGGGACTTCCCACAGTGTAGTGTTTGCTGGGGCCAGATGGGACCTGTCCACTCAGATACAAAGCCACTTAGTCCGGGAGGCAACATTTACAGTCAAACCTGTGTGCTCTCCTGTATGTGCCCCTGTGGAAGAAACCTTGCACACACCAGCTGAGTACTGCACCACTGAGCTACACATCCAGCCTATTGAACAACCCCCCCCCCCCCCATTTATCTGTATGTGTAGCACAGCACAGGCGTGGAGTTCAGAGCACAACTTTATGGAGTTGGGTCTCTCCTGGTACTCCAAGTCCGACTGCCAGACATGTTCTGTTTTCTGACATTGACACAAGGTATCGTTGTGTGGTGCAGGCTAGCCTCGAACTTGTGCCAACCCCCAGTCCTCCTGAGTCTGCCTCCAGAGATTATGGTAAGATTATAGCATGTGGACTGGATGCCCTTTTAAAGGGCTGGTGGTGATGAATGACTCCAGACAGGGGCTGTGCCTTCGGGTAGCTTCAGCGACTGCAGGTGGATGAGGGTGAGGGCAGTTCGGGTGATGTTTACAAGTTTGGGCATAGGCCAGCACAGCCCGAAGCCTTATCGGCTGTCTCTACCCTTCTTCCGAGCTGCTCCTTGGGTTTCAGCCTGGAGTCTTGGAGAACGGATGGGTGGTGGGAGACCTGGGGGCAGGTGGATGGTTGCAGGGCTGGTCGGCATGAGGACCCAGCACTGTCACAACCCCTCACCCCAGTTATCTTCTCCTGGGATGGTGGGAAAAATGAGAAGCCCTAATCTCCCCCACTTCCCTCCACAGATACCGCCTCAAAGCTCTGTTGTTCGGCCCCTGCTGCCTCCTCTCACCCCAGGCACCAGGGAAATGGAGTAAGGAAGGGGGAGCTGACTGCAGCCCTGAGATGCTCTCCCACCTTGAGGCCATAGGTAGGGGCAAGAAGTAGCCAGCCCCCCCCCCCCCCACCACACACACACCATCCATCTTGTGCCGGAACACCACAGGGGATCTCAAGCAGTCACTCCTGTATGACTGAGCTAAAAAGCATCCGGTGAACAGGGCTTCCTCCAGGGCTCACAATACCTGTTAGTCGCTGGCACATGAAGGGGGCTGGAATATGCAGAAAAGTTTGGGCAGCTGGGGCGATGGGAGCAAGGGGCCTAAGGGAGTTTCTGGGTGCTCCAGGTTTGTAGACAAGGATGACCTTGAACTTCTGCCCTCCAGCCTCCACCTCCTCAGTGGTGAGACTACAGATGTGAGCCACCACACCCACATAAGGTGGCCCTGGATGGCATCGAGGGCTTCATGCATGCTAGGCAAAACACTACCAACTGACCCTCATCCCAAGCCCCTGGTTTCAGGGTTTTAACAAAGGAGTCTAGGGACCCAGACATCCATACTCAAGTGTGCCCACCTGTAAGTGGGGACCTCCTTTGTTTCTCTGGGCCTCAGTTTTTTTGTTTTGTTTTTGTTTGTTTGCTTCTGTTTTTCAGAGGGTTTCTCTGTGTAGCTTGTGCCTGTCCTGGAACTCACTCTGTAGCCCAGGATGGCCTCGAACTCACAGAGATCCGCCTGCCTCTGCCTCCCGTGTGCTGGGATCAAAGGCGTGCGCCACCACCGCCTGGCCAGTTTCCTGGTTTTAAGATGAGTCTGAGGGTGGCTCACAGTGCTTCAGCTGGGACACAAGAAGTACATCCCCTCCTGTGAAATGGCCTATATGTCTGTCACCTGATGTGAATGAGGGGGCATCAGGTGACCCTGCTGCTACTGGACCATCTTGGAAGTAGTCCCGTCACATGTTCAGGTGAGAGAGTTGCTGATGAGTGGTGGAGCTCATGTCTTCCAGGCCTCGTTGTAGGCACTGGGGATGGCAAGGTGTGGGAGGAAGGGGCTGTCAACATCCATATTGTAATTCTCAGAACCTATGAATCCGACACTGTATGTGGCTCAAGGATTCTGTGGATGGAGCAGCCAGGCCAGAGGTGATCACAGAGCTTTATAAAGGGGAGACAAACTGAACTGCATGGTTTGGGTTTTGGTTTTTCAAGACAGGGATTCTCTGTGTAACAGTCCTGGCTGTCCTGGAACTCACTGTGTAGACCAGGCTGGCCTCAGACTCACAGAGATCCTTCTGCTTCTGCCTCTGGAGTCCTAGGGCATGTGCTACCACTCCCGGCCAAACTGAATGTTTTCAAAAGGTTAAAATGAGGGCTGGAGAGATGGCTTAGTGGTTAAGAGCACTGGCTGCTCTTCAAGAAGACCTAGGTTCAATTCCCAGCAACCACATGTTGGTTTATAACCCTTTGTAACTCCAGTTCCCAGGGATCTGACAAACACACAAATAAGTAAACGTAATTTTGAAAAGGTTAAAATGACGCTGGTTGTGGTGGCACATGCCTTAGTACCAGCACTTGGGAGGTTGAGACAAGTGGATCTCTGAGTAGGAGAGGCCAGGGCTACAGAGTGAGACTCTGTCTCAGAGAGAGAGAGAGGGGGAGAGAGAGAGAGAGAGAGAGAGAGAGAGAGAGAGAGAGAGAGAGAGAGAGAGAGAGAGAATAAGAAAGAAAAAAAGAAAAAGAAAATGGTTAAAATGACAAATGGCTGGAGAGATAGATAGCTCAGTGGTTAAGAGATTAAGATCCTCACTGCTCTGGCAGAGGATCTGGGTTTGTGTCCAGAACCCATGTGGCAGCTCACAACTGCCTGTAACTCCGGTTCCAGGAGATCTGGCACCCTCTGTTGGCCCCTGCAGGTACTGCACACATGATAACACATATAAACAAGCAGGCACACACATACACTGTAAATAAAAAGAGAAAGAGACAATGACAAATGCCTACTGGGACCATCAAATGTGGAAGGGACCATGGAGGCTGGGTGGTTAAACGGCATGTAGGTCCTGAAACAGGAAAAGGACGTGAGTGGGAAAGGTGATGTCACCACCAGGTTTAGGTGGCAGGATTGTGTTAATGGCAGCGCCTTTATCCTTTATATTTAATAGCTGTTTTGCTTTATCCTGCTGCGTGTATCTGAGAGGCCTGAGTCCAAAAGTGGCTTGTGCTCTCCTGGCTTTGTTTTATCTTTTATCTTTTGAGACAGGTTCTCACTCTGTAGCCCAGGCTGGCCTCAAACTCTTGATTCTCCTGCCTCAGCCTCCCAAGTGCTAGGATCACAGGAGTGTACCACCATGTCCCAGCACCTTTTCTGGCTTTGCCATTATTTCAGTATCCATGGTACAGAGACTCTTTCTCCTCGAGGCATACACAGTTTGGTTGTCAGGGGGTATGCCCCAGATATCTCCACCCTCCAGCAGTGAACCTCAACCCTCCACTTCACTATAATTGTCTGTCTGTGATGGGGTTCTGGCCTGGTCCCATCACCTACCTCCAAGTGTGTCATGGCACATGCCTGAAATCCCAGTTCCAGGAGGCAGGGGCATGAAGATCTCTGCTGTGGGATGGTCCTTCTGTATGCCGTGAATATGTGTTGCTACTGTTGGTTAACAAAGAAGCTGCTTTGGCCTATGGCAAGACAGCTTATAGTCAGGTGGGAAATCCAAGCAGAGAGAGAGGGAGAAGAGGACAGAGTTGAGGAGATGCCATTCAGCCGTCCAAGGAACAAGATGCCAGCAGACCAGTAAAGCCGCAGCCAATATATAGATGAACGGAAATGGGTAATTTAAGATGTAAGAGCTAGCTAGCAATAAGCCTGAGCCATACACCAAACAGTTTGTAATTAATATTAAGCCTCTGAGTGATTATTTTATAAAAATGGCTGCTTCCCCAGGTGGGACCGGGTGGGACAGAGAAACTTCAGTCTACAGATTTCTGTGAGTTTGAGGCTAGCCTGGAGTACATAGGGAGTTCCAGGCCAGCCTGGGCTACAAATTGAGAACTTGTCTAGAAAAAAAAGGTATGCCCTCTTAATTTATCAAGAATTTTCCATTGCTATGACAGAATAGCAGAGGTGGAGCAGCTTATGAAGAAGACTATCTGGATCTCAGCAGTGGAGGCTTGAAGTGCAAGTGCATAGTGTGGGCATCTGCTTGGCTCTAGGAAGGCTCCTTGGGCCTGTGCTTATGGTAAAGTGAAGGGCAAGCAGGGAAAGGGACATAGCCCAAGGAGCAGCCTCAATTCCTAAGAACCTGCTTTTGAGATAACTAATACAGTTCCGTCATGAGAACTAACCCAGGCTGTGAGAACTAACCAGTCCTGTGAGAACTAATCCAGCCTGTGAGAACTAACCAGTCCTGTGAGAACTAACCAGTCCTGTGAGAACTAACTAACCAGTCCTGTGAGAACTAACTAACCAGTCCTGTGAGAACTAACTAACCAGTCCTGTGAGAACTAACCTATCCTATGAGAATTAACCCAGCCTGTGGGAATTAACTCAGCCTGTGGGACTAACAAGTCCTTTGAAAACTAACCAGTCCTGTGAGAACTAAATAATCCTATGAGAACTAACCCAGTCTGTGAGACTAACCCAGCCTATGGGAACTAACTAGTCCTGTGAGACTAACTCAGTCTGTGAAAACTAACTAACCAGTCCTGTGAGAACTAACCAATCCTATGAAAACTAACCCAGCCTGTGAGAACTAACCTAGCTCTACCCATCCTCCTGCCCTTAGTCCCCTGTTACCTCTCATTATGGTTACACCGAGGACCAAGCTTCAGGTGACATTTGGCAAAGACGGACCATATTCAAACCGCACCACCAACTCCATGGTGACTGTTCATGGCAATCCAGAGTTGAGGAGGCCAGGCTGAGGATGCTGATTGCTACAGGAACTGTGAGCATCTGAGAGAAGCACTCTGTCTGTGTTGCTCAGCTTTTCACACATCTCTCTGCACAGGGATTAAGATGTTTATTTATTCATTTATGTGTGTGTGTGTGTGTGTGTGTGTGTGTGTGTGTGTGTGTGTGTACATGCCATGACACACGTGTGGAGGTCAGAGGACAACTTAAGGAATCTGTTCTTTCTCCCACCAAGTGGGTCCCGGCGCTCCATCTCAGGTTGTCAGCCTCTGGCTGGCACTTTTACCTGCTGTACCGACTCACAGGCCTCAGAGGGACCATAGTCAGCTTTCTCTTACAGCTGAGGAAACACGGCACAAAGAGGTGACTCGTCTGAGGCCACATGTCTGCAAGTGGCACACTGGGAGTCTTACCCATGTAGGTGGTGGCTGAGTCTCGGCATGTGACTTTAGAGAAAATTGGTGAGCAGGGCAGTGGTGGTGCACACACCTTTAATCCCAGCATTTGAGAGTCAAAGGCAGGTGGATCTCTGTGAGTTCGAGGCCAGCCTGGTCTATGGAGTGAGCTCCAGAACAGCCAGGACTGTTTCACAGAGAAACCCTGTCTCAAAAAAAATTAAAAATCCAACAACAACAAAAAATCCAACAAAAACAAAAACAACAAAAAAATCTTTTTAAAATGTGGGCAGTGGTGGCACATGCCTTTAATCCTAGCACTCAGGAGACAGAGGCAGGTGAATCTCTGAGTTCAAGGCCAGCCTGGTCCACAGAATGAGTTCCAGGACAGCCAGGGCTACACAGAGAAACCCTGTCTTTAAAAAAAAAAAAAAAAAAAAAAGCCAGAACAAAACAACCCCGCCCCCCGCCCCAAAAAACAAACAAAAAACCCAAAAACTATGTTCAGTTTTCCAACCACCCCATGGAGTGGATATTCCTACCATTCTTTACTTTACTTTACTTTACTTTGAGGCCTGGCAAGATGAGTCTCTTGCTAAGGGTCACAAGGACTGTAGTTCAACAAGGATGGGGACTGAGACAGAGACTCAGCGTGGCCCACAGCAGGCTTCTACTTGCAGCTTCCTTGATTCCTGACCATCCCCCTGCCTCATGGCCGTGTTTGCTTGGCTCCCTGAATGAATGGCAGTGACACCCCTGTCAGACGTCCTCACGCCCCTGCACACCAGAAGCTGAGGGATATCCCGGCCCCATTGTTCAGGCCAGGAAACCACCCACCCTCCTCCACCAGGGAGGTGGCCTCGGACAAGTTATTTCTTCCCAGGCAGGCAAAGGCTCAGGAGCTGGCCATGTGTGCCTGGATCTGGACGTACACCGCTGTGTCAGGGCATGTAGCGGGAGGGGCTGCCCTACCCCAGGAGTCACCTGTCCCTCTGCCAGAAGCCTTTGAGGAGGGGTGGACCCAGGTCAAAGGGCAGAGGATGACAGATGTACAGTGAGAGTGAGGGCGATCTGCTCCCATACAGCTCAGGGGAGAAAGGCTGGAGGCCTCTAGGCCTCAATGGTCCCATGGAAGTCCTTTCTATTCATAGCACTCCAGCCCCACACTCATCTACTCCATTGGGTCTCATGATAGCTGGTGTGTGTGTGTGTGTGTGCGCGCGCGCGCGCGTGTGCGTGTGTGTGTGTGTGTGTGTGTGTGTGTGTGTGTGTGTGTGTGTTCTGCTTAAGGGGGGTACTGAAGCACAGAACCATCAAGAAAGACCCAAGGTCATGTTCATAGGAAGGTTTCATTTTGTTTAATTTTCTTTAAGACAGGTTATCACTAGGTAGCCCTGGATGGCCTGGAATTCACAAAGTAAACCTGGCTGATCTCAGCGTTCTTCCTGCCTCCCGCTCTGGGATCAAAGGTATACACCTCACGCCTGGCCTGAAGCTGGGGATTATGGCCGGGATCCCAACTCCCAGGGCTGCCAGGTATCAGTCATTCCCTTCTGTCCCTTCCTCTCCTCACTTCACAGAGCATGCTCGGTGAGGCAGACCATGAGCCAGGTTTTCCTCTGGGATCCATGTCACTGCTAATCCAGTCTCTTCTAGCTAGGCCCAGCTTCCCCGCTTTCCTGGATCAGGGTTCAGGAGCCAGATGTACCGTGTCCTCTCCATCCTGGCCAGAGCTAGGGAGAGCTTCCTGGAGGAGGAAGCATCTCAGTTCAACATCAAGCTGGGAGAGAAAGGGTGAGTGTAGCATGAATCTTAAAAGTTGGGCACCATGTAGCACGTTGGGCGCCAGATGTAGCCTGAATCTTAAAAGTTCTTATTAATAAAATAAAACCTGAGCTGGGTTGTTGGGGTGAACACTGGAAGATCAGAGAGACAGAATAAGCCACAACTAACCTCACCTGGCCAACTTCTCAGCTGATCTTGTTTCCTCAGACTGGATGCCCCGAGCCCTCATCCAGAATGGGTCTCAGCTGAACTGCTGCTCAAAAGCCTGAATGCTTAACCAGGCCAAATGTTTCTCCAGGCCAAAGGCTTCTCCAGGCCAAAATGCTTCTCCAGGCCAAAGGCTTCTCCAGGCCAAAATGCTTCTCCAGGGCAAATGCCTCTAGTTTCTGGTCCTCACGCTTTATATACCTTTCTGCTTTCTACCACCACTCCCTGGGATTAAAGGTGTGGCTTTCTGGGATTAAAGGTGTGTATCACCGTGCCTGGCCGTTTCCAATGTGGCCTTGAACTCACAGAGATCCAGAGGGATTTCTGTCTCTGAAATGCTAGGATTAAAGGCGTGTGCTACCACTGCCTAACCTCTGTTTAATACTGTGGCTGTCCTGTTCTCTGACCCCAGATAAGTTTATTAGCATACACAATATTTTGGGGAACACAATACCACCACAGGTGAGAGCACTCTGAGCAGAGGGAACCCCAGGTCAAAGAAATAGAAAATCAGCAACCTGATGTGTGAATTCCGGCTACCAGGCCCCTTTCCCCATGGGAGATACTCTGAGCAGCCACTAGCTTGGGCAGGGCAATCTGTCCACCTGCTAGGCCTCCCATCTCGCAAAGATATCCCCTAGAGCCAGTAGCATGGTGGGTTCGGGGAGGTCGTTTGTAGGTCCAAATCTTTCCTTTGTCCCTGGAGCTCTGTGACTGAGCTGCAGTGATTAGGAAAGATGGCCTAAGAGCTGAGTGCATTGGGAGGTGAGGTGGCCAGCAGGGGTTGAACAGAGGCTGTGGCCGAGCTCCTGGGGACCCCCTGGGAACTCGGCCAACATGGTCTAGTTTTCAGGGCACAGAAGAAGCCAGAAGTCCAGGTTTTGAGGAAACCACCTGACTTGTTAGTGCTGACAACTTGACATGGGTTAGAATGAACCTGTAAAAAGCGTCTCAGCTGAGTAGTTGTCTTTATCACGTTGGTATGAGGGCGTGTCTGGACGGGATTGTCATGATTGTTAATTGATGTAAGAGAGTTTAGCCTAGCAGGGCATGATGGCGCACACCTTTAATCCCAGCACCCAGGAAGCAGAGGCAGGAGGACCTCTGTGAGTTTGAGGCCAGCCTGGTCTACAAAGCAAGGATCCAGGACAGCCAGTACTGTTTACAGAGAAATCTTGTCTCAAAAAAACCTAAAAAATTAAAAAAATAAAAGTAAAAAAAAAAAAAAAGAGGGTCCAGCCCACCATGGGCAGTGCCATTCCCTGGGCAGAGATAGTCCTAGGCTATATAAGGAAGCTAGCCGATCATAAGTCTGCCTTCCAGGCAGCAGCCTTCCTCCATGGTTCCTGCCTCTAGGTTCCTGTCTTGAGTTCCTGTCCTGCTTTCCCCCAATGTTGGATTGTGACCTGGAATAGTAAACCAAATAAACCTTGTCCCTCCCTGGTTGCTTTTAGTTGGAGTGTTTATGACAGCATCAGCAAAGGAAATTAGAGACCCACTCAAGGAAACTGAACCCAGGGCCACAGCACCTTAAGCAAGCACTCTACCACTGAGTCCAACCCTCTTTTTACTTTAAAAAGGAGGTGTATTCTTTTTTTTTTTTTAAGCATTTTCTTTTCTTTTCTTTTCTTTTTTTTTTAAAGGTTTATTTATTTATTATGTATACAGCATGTATGACTGCAGGCCAGAAGAGGGCACCAGATCTCATTACAGATGGTTGTGAGCCACCATGTGGTTGCTGGGAATTGAACTCAGGACCTCTGGAAGAGCAGTCAATGCTCTTAACCTCTGAGCCACCTCTCCAGCCCCCAGGAGTTGTATTCTTATTTTATGTGTATGGGTGTCTCATAGTCATGTATATCTTTGTACCATGTGGGTGTGGTGCCTATGGAGGCCAGAAGAGAGCGCTGCATCCCCCTGAAACTCCAGCTACAGAGAGTTGTGAGCTGCCACGTGGGTCCTGGAAATTGAACTCAGGTGCTCTGGAAGAGCAGTAAGCTCTTCACTGTTTAGCTGTCTCTCCAGCCCCTGACTTTTCATTTTAAGGTAATTTCTTACTAAGTCCTCCAGGCTGGCTTTGAACTCACTCTTTAGCCCAAGCACGCCTTGAACTTTGGACCTGCCTGCCTTTAGCTTCCCATGTAGCTGGGATTATAAGCTTGTGCTACCATGCCCAGCACCATCCAAGCTTTTGTTTGTTTGTTCTTTTGAAACAGGGTCTCACTTTGTAGCCTTGGCTGGCCTGGAACTTGCTTTGTAGACCAAGCTGGCCTTGAACTTGTAGAGATCCACCTGCCTCAGCCTCCTGAGCGCTGAGGAATTAAAGGCATGTGCCCTGTCCAGCTCCATTCAAATTTGTGGGCCTTTTTTGTTTTGTTTTGTTGTGGTTTTTTTGAGACAGGGTTTCTCTGTGAAGCCCTGGCTGTCCTGGAACTCACTCTGTAGACCAGGCTGGCCTTGAACTCAGATCTGCCTGCCTCTGCCTCCTGAGTGCTGGGATTAAAGGTGTTTTTGTTTGTCTTCCATCCAAGTTTTGAAGGAAGTCAGTGTCACCTTCTGCCTGCCCACTCTTCTGGGGAGGCACGCAAATGAGATGGTGAGCCACAGAGCACCCTGATTTGCATATACCCAAATTTCAGATGTCTCTGCTTTACCTTCCTTCTTCCTAGCACCTTCCCTTCTCATCCTGATGACAACGGGGATCTTGTCTACTCAGCTCCCTGCAGCATCCCGGAGTCTAGCCCTGTGCCTGGCCACAGCTGCTTTCCCCTTCTCTATCAACGTGAGTGAATGAGTGCGTGACCAGAGGGGGATGATGGGCAGCAAATGAGCTGCAGAGACAGAAGAATGGTACTGTTGATTGTCCAAGTGGCAGTGGGCACTCCTGCCACCCTCCGCACTCATGTGTTGGCCATGTCCTGTGGGAGGCTGTTAGGCCAAGAGTTCCAGGGCACACATGCCTCATCAACCCAGTAATTCCATTCCAGCTAAGGAGCTACCCCTAACTGTGGAAAACAGGACACTTTCCGCACAAAGATACCAATCAAAGCCTGTTATTTATAACTCCCCCAAACTGGAAATAATGGAGTTATCCAACAACAAGGGAACGGCTAAGTCAGCCATGGAACTTTCACTTGATAAAATATTAGGCAGCCAATAAAAATGAGCTTCAGAGATGGGGAAAGGAAACCAGGCCGGAGGTAAAATAACCAAAAAAAGAGCCCAGGATAAAATGGCAGGCCAGAAAAGCAGGATACTACCATTTGGCTTCCTTTTTCTTTTTTCCTTTTAATATACAGTGTGATCTCAGCTTTGCTTTTTAAAACAGTCGTCAAACAAAACACTATGGCCGGAAATACATCAAGCCCTAACAATGACTGGGCCCAGGGGGTGGGGCTGTGGGTGGTGATCTTTCTTCCTTATTTTGACTTTTCTGCATTTTTCAGATTTTCCCAAGTAGGCACGCATCATGCCTTTTATAGTAAAGACATTAAAAATGAGAATTTGGACTTTGGGGGTGAGCACCCAAGATCTGCCCAGGTGCTGGAGTGTCTGAGGGGAAACTGGCCCGGGGCCAGTTCTGGGCTTGGCGGTGGCCCAAGGGTCAGAACCGGAACTGCCTCTGTGTTCCTGGACAAATGCTTTGTGCCTTAATGGTAATTCCTGCCCAATGGGTTTGGGCAGAGAGCAGGATGAGAAAGTGGCTTAAATGTGCCATTATTGGGTTCTCTAGAAGAGCTGTTCTACTGCCAGACACTCAGAACGATGTCACCCCCTGGCCAGGGAGTCCCTGGGATTGTCTTCGCCCCTGGGAGGTACAGATGACCTTGACTCATTTTGCAAATTAGAACTGGGGTAGTTTCCAGAATCACATCATGAGGAGGGGGTGGCACACAGCCAGGAGTCAGAATCCAGGCTTCTGGAGCCAGCTTCTCCCTTGCATCTGTGTGAGCTTAGGTGAGTAACTTAGCCTTCCTATACCTCAGTGTCCCTGTTCAATAGATTCTGCCCTCAGGACCACTCGGGTCCTTAAGTACCCTGTTTAAGTCTCCCCTTGCCCTTGGAGCAGGGAGACCGGGATCTGATGGGATGCTCCTTCCTGGCTGGGGTAGCTGATACCTTGTCTGTCTAACCTATGAATGTTTCCAGCCGTTGTCCCTGGGTTAGAGTGGGTGTGGGCACAAGGATGTTCCCAGGGCTCTGGAGGCTCAGGCCACTGAGAACTTTGTCCCCAGGTTCCCTCAGTCTCTGTGGTACACCTGCAGAAGGTCTGTGTGAGGGTAGGGTGGACGCTGCCTCTGGGCGGCAGTATGGATGTCCACCAAGACCCTGTGTATGCACAGTACATACATCCTGCATTTGTGAGCATGCTCAGCTAGGGCCAGCTGCAGCTGTGGCACTGTCAAAGTTTCACCCCACCCCTGTTCTGGACACTTCAGAGACCTCAGAGCAGCAGCCTGGGACACCCCCAGCTTGTTCCTCTGACACAGTTAGTTACTAGATGTGAGCACACGGGCACATCCCATTCCTGGACACACACACACACACCCCCAAGACCTAACGAGACAGGTACTGAGGCTCAGCCCGTACAGCCACTGAACCAGGTTTAGAGACACCAAAGTAAATCATCTGGGGCCACACAGCTGACAATGACCAAGGCCAGGCTTTGACCCCAGGCTGGCTGGCCCACACCCAACCTTGGGGCTTGTGCTTTGAGAACTGAGACTCTTCTAACAGCTACTCTTGTGAATGCGCAGCTCAGTGTAGACCCAGCGTTTCCCAAGGTCCCAGCAGATTAACGTGGGGCCCAGAGTGACTCTAGACTCCTAGATAGGGCAAGGAGCTCTTTGCCCATGAACGCTGAGTGGAGTCAACTATCAGAGGCACCCCAGTTTCTTGTCCTGGCACAGTGCCCAATATTTAGGCCTGCCTGGATTTGAGTCCATACCCAAACACTCTGTCCAGCCATCAAGATGCTTCTCAGAGACCAGCTCTGTGCCAGTCCTTGGGGTACAGAGGAGGATAAGACTCATTCTCTCTCCTATCCCAGGATGCCCAGGGCACAGTGCAGATCTGGTTAGCTGGAGAAGGGTAGGAAGGAGAGTGTAGACCGGGCTGAGTTCACTGCATGGTGAGTCCGGGGGTCCTAGAAACAGCTGTGAACAGCAAAAGAGAAGAATCTCCAGGGTCAGCGGCTGCTGGGGCCAGAGTGAGGGTCAGTTGCTGGGTCCCCACACCTCTGGGAGAAGGAATGATGCCACCTGCTCCCAGGGAGTGGTGGTGGTGGGTGCCATCTAGGAAAGGATGTGGTCATTGCCTTCCCAGCCTCAATGGGAAGGAGAGTCGAGGCTAGAGTTAGGGGTGGGTGAGGCCAAGGTCATGAGTGGGGAGGGAAGGGGAAGCAGGCAGTACCCTGGTGCCTCTCACGTAGCTCCTGCCTCAGGGCTCCTCCACACTTCCCCGTCCTTCTCTCTAATGAGCAAGCACGTTCCCACCACCAGGCCTCTGTACTTGCTTACTCCTCCCTCAGCCAGGAATGGCTCTCTCTCTCTCTCTCTCTCTCTCTCTCTCTCTCTCTCTCAACCATTCTTGTGAGATAACTTTTTGTTTTGTTTTGTTTTTGTTTTTTTGAGACAGGATTTTCCTGTGTAGCTCTGGCTGCCCTGGAACTCACTTTGTAGACCAGGCTGGCCTCGAACTCATGGATCTGCCTGCCTCTGCCTCCCTAGTGCTAGGATAGAAGGCATGCGCCACCACCGTCTGGCTTTAGTTTTTTAATATTTATTTATTTAATTTTATGTGTGTGCCTGAGAGTATGTCTGTGTACCACATGCATTCATTCACAGAGCACAGAAGAGGCCTTGGATCTCTTGGAACTGGAGTTACAGACAGCTGTGAGCCACCATGTAGGTGCTGGGTCCTCTGCAAACCTGAGCCCTCTGCATGAGGAGCCGGTGCTCTTTTTTTTTTTTTTTTTTTTTTTTCTTGGTTTTTCGAGACAGGGTTTCTCTGGAGCCTGTCCTGGATCTCTCTCTGTAGACCAGGCTGGCCTCGAACTCACAGAGATCCACTTGTCTCTGCTTCCTGAGTGCTGGGATGAAAGGCGTGCGCCACTACTGCCTGGTAGGAGCCAGTGCTCTTAATGGCTAAGGCATCTCTCCAGCAAATATATACATTTGTGTGTGTCTGTGTGTCTGTGCATCTGTGTGTCTGTGCGTGGGTTTGCACATGTGAGTACAGTGTCTCTGGAGGCCAGAAGAGGGCATCTGATCTCTTGGCGCTAGAGTTTCAGGTGGTTGTAAGCCACCTGCCAGCTGTGAGTACTGGAAACTCAGGTCCTCTGGAAGAACAGTTTGTGTTCTTAATTGGTGAGCCATCTCTCCAGCCTTGGTTAATCTTAATTACCAATTTGATGGCATTTAGAATCACCATGGAAACAAGCCTCTGGGCATGTCTCTGAGGGATTGGGTGGATGTGGGAAGACCCACCGTACATGTGGGCAGCACCACTCCTTGGACTGGAGTCCTAAAAATGAGTAAAAAGAGAGCTGGGCACTGAGCACCGGACTCATCTCTCTCGGTTTCCTTACCGAGGAGGCAGTGTGACGAGCTCCCTCCATCTCTTTCCGCCACGCCTCTGCACCGTGATAGACTGACTGTACCCGGGAACTTGGAGCCCCAAGAAACCTTGCTTCTTTCAACTACTTTTGCTGGGCATTGTGTTACAGCCAGAAGTAACTAGTACACCCTACTGTGTGCTCCAAAGTTAGAAGCCACTCTTCCTATCCAGCTGAACCCCAAACCTGTTAACGATCCCCCCTCTCTCTCCTCCTCTCCTCCCCCAGTCCAGTCTCTGGTAAGTACTCCTCTATTTTCTACTCCATAAGATCCACTTTTTCAACTTCCCCACGGAAGTGAGAACATGTGGTTTTTGTCTCAGCCTAGCTCATTTCACATTATGTAGTGACCTCCAGGCTTATCCACGCTGCTGAGAAGGGCGGAGGTTTCTTTTCTTCCCCTCGACTAGTACTCCACGGCACTTAGGTACCAAATCTCTTTCCAGCCATCAGCTGCCAGCTCTGGGCTGACAGCCCTCGGGTTGGTTCCTTGCCCCGGCTATAGTGAATAGAGGCTCAAGGGTTGGGGGAGCACATGGTCTCTCTAGCACACTATTCACCCTCCTGTGGGCATGTGCACCTAGTGATGGGCTGCACCACCAAGTAGGGACTTTCTGCTTTCTGAGGAGCTTTCCACATAGTTCTGTGATGCTGGCACAAAATGACAGTCCCCCCAACAGCATCTGTCTGCTGGTTTTTCTCTGCATCTCTGGCCAGCGTTCATCACATTTTGTATTTACTTTCATTTTAGTATGTATGTGTCTGTGGGGTTGGGTGTGAGGGTGCGTACGTGCCCATGTGTGTGGATATCAGAGGTGGGCAATGGGCGTCTTCCTCAACTGTTTTCTACTTTGGTTTTTTGAGACTGTTTCCCATTGAACCTGGAGCACATTGATTTGGCTAGACAAGCTAGCCAGAGAGCCCCAGGGATTAGCCTGTCTACATTTCCCCAGCACTGGGACGACGGGCATGCATGACCTTTACATGGATGCTGGGGAGACAAACTCAGGTCCTTGTGCATTTTATCAACTCAGCCATCTCTCCAATTTAAAACAATTAATTAACCAGTGCTGTATGTTTGGGTTTGTGGTGCAGGTGCATGTGTGCCTTAGTTCAACTGTGGAGGTCAGAGGACAACTTTTGGGGGTCGGTTCTCTCCTCCCTTGTCCCTAGGGTCCATCTTGTGTCTGGGTTGTGTCTTCTGGGATAGCAGGCCTGAGGGCTTCTGGGAGATTCTCCTGTCTCAGCTTCCCATCTCACAGTAGGAGTGCTGGGCTTCTTACTGCTGGGAAAAGGTACTGGCAGTACCACCAAGAGAAAAATAGATAGACGGGCAGATGGCCGGACAGACAGATGTCAAAAAGGCAAAGCTTGGCTGAGGAGGTGTCTTCGGGGGGTACTGGGCTTGTTGTACAAGTGTAAGGACTTCAGTTCCCCATAACACAGGTAAAGCCAGAGGTAGTGCCATGAACATCTGTAACCCAATGTTCCTCTGGTGAGAGGGGAGGTGGGGACGGGGTACATCCAAGAGAGTAACTATAGGAAGTGCTGTTTGCAGCGAGGCCAAGAAGAGAAGGGGAGCACAGAGGTGGGGAGAATTCGAAACGCCTCTCATTGGCCCAACATCTATGCCCTGTCCTGTCTCCTCCTCCTCCCTTAGAGGCCAGGTCCCCCAGGGACCAGGGGTGAGGCCAGGCTCCAGAGAGAGGTCCTCTGTCTTAGCAGGCGATACCAGTAAGGAGGACTCCCCCCCGTCTGACTCTCAGGGACAGCTGCTTCTGGTCACCTTTGGTGACAATGTCTCTTGATGCAGACTTGGGAGTTTTATGCTAGGCTATGAGCAAGGGAGTCATGAGGGGCGATAGTGGGCATCCCAGGTGCTGGGTGTGTGGGCTCCTCAAGGCTGTTCCTCTCTCTTCCCCAGGAGGTTATAAAGGGTGGTGATCAATTCCCCCAGGGGCCCAAAGTCCACCGTGATACTCGGTGTACCTCACTGTCTAAGGAGAGAGGCCTATGTGTGCCAGCCGAGGAGACAGTGGCTGGCTCTAGAATATGGACCTCGAAGAAGAGAAGGGCTACGCTGAGTGGGAGGAATGGAGTAGGTTCTATGCCTCTCTTGGAGGGAGGGCAGGGTCCCCTGGGCACCAGTGCTGGCCTAGGAAGGGAGACTCCCCTCCCTTCCACTCACTCTGCCTTCTGCAGAGGCTGGGCGCCACCAGCCATTGTTCAAAGGTTTAAAAATAAAGGTTTCTTGGCTTGGGCCCTGCTGGGGATCAGAGGGACAGTGGCAGCCCAGGGCTCACAGGCACCTGGCAGAATAAGGGGGCCTTACCCAGCTTTACCACTGACATCGCTGGGAACATGGAGGTCCCTCAGCCTCTTTTGGGCTGGCAGCATGGGGATGCAGTACCCCTCACTGTACTTTCAGGGTGGGATGGGAGAGCTACCCTCCTCAAGTCCCTAACAGCTCCTGACCAATGGGGAGACATACCCTCCTCCCGGCGCCCTCCTTTACCTATCCGCTAATGGTTTCACAGGATTAGCTACAGCCCACAAGCCCTGGTGTGGTCATGGTCATTGTCACCCCTGCACACAGGGGGAAACCAAGGCTCAGAAAGGGTTAGTAACTTGCCAAGGTCACACAGCTGACCAGTGGGGGAGCCAGGGCTCAGACTGAAGTCCGCTGGGCTTTGGAGTTGATACCTTCACCAGGTAATCTGCCACCTCCAGCAACCGGCAATGCTTTGTCTTCCCAGGACTCCCATTCCAGACCCTCTCTCAGAAAGACTTCTGCCTCTCCTAAGTGTCCAGGGAGAGTAGACACCAAGTGGGGTAGTGGAGGACACAGCCAATAGGGCAGGGGCACTGGAGTGTGCCGAGGCCAGGGCAAAGTCTGTGTCCTGGTGTTCAGTGCTCACCCAGAACCTTGGGGCAGCCTTGGAGAAACAAGGTCAGACAGATGGTCACAGCTCAGGAGGGATCGGTGCCCGAAGTTTTCTTCTGTAGATAGTGCCTAGAAGGTTAGCTGGAGCCCTTCACCTTCCCTGGCATCAGGGTTCACGGGTGAACCGAGAGGCATTGAGGTGGCATTCCTGAGTCACCCTACATGGTAAGCAGGAGAGGTCAGGTGGGCCAGTTCCAAAAGGGGACGACTCCACATGAGCTTCAGCAGGCAAGCAGGGCCCTGCCTTCCCATAGTGGCGTGGCTGCCAGCTCCCCATTCCAGACACGTCCTGGTGATCCCCCATCCGCCCCTGAGGCCTCTGGTGAGGCTGGCACGTTGGTGCTGGCACCAAAAGACAACATTCCAGAGCCAACTCCCCCCCCCCATTGCTGCCAATCTTAGATTCTTGGCAGCATGGGGAGCAGGGGCTTCAGGCTGCTCAGGGTGGTAATGTGAGGAGGATGGGGGAGGGGCAGACCCCTCCCACCCACCAGGTAAGCCTCAGGGGCTGCCTCTTTCCCACCGGAACTGGAAACTACAGATTCAGCAGGACTGGACAGACGGCCGGTGACCAGTGCCTCCTATACTTCCTAACTGTTGAAAATGTTGTAGGAAGAGATTGATGCACTGTGTGACTCTGGCCTAGACACAAGCCCTCTCTGGTCAGTGACTCAAGGGCCAACTGAAGCAGGTACCTGAGAAGGTGCCTTCCAGCGGCCAGTTTAGGATGCCGATGCTCTTGGTCTGAGCTGCAGGGACTTAGGCTAGCCCTGCCTGCAACCTCACCATGGGGTCTCTCTCCCCCCTCCCCGCGGGCCCCCCCCCCATCCCTTCCATCCAGTCACACTGGTCTCCTAGCTTTGCCTCAACCAGGCAAGTGTCTCCCATCGTCCTGGATTCTTCACTTAGCCCCCTCTGGCCTTGAGGGAGTGACCCAACCTAGGACTTCAGCCTCCTGGTCACTCAAGCCTCAGCTCAAATATCGCCCTCCCAGGAGCCTGCTCTGACCTCTTTCTTAAGCCAAGGCCTCCACCCACGCTGTGTCTGTCGATCAGATTTCGGATTTGCGTCCTTTATGCCACTCTGACAGCACTGAGATAGCCCTGCTCACTCCCTGCTTATTTGCTGAGTGTCCTCCCCTCAGGCTGTCACCTCCAGGGCAGGGACAAAGCTTGGCTCTCGCTTGCACTCTCTCCCTGGTGCTGGCTTCTGCCAGCATGGGTTATCCCTAAGTCACTTTGGAGAAGTTCCTGAGACTCCAGCGGGGTGGGGCATGAAGAAAGATTCAGGACCTCTGATCCCCATGGTCCGTTTCCCAAGCGCAGGAGAGTGCTCTGGACATGGAAACCCCCTGGGTCTGGCTGCCAAGGCATGCAGTTCCGGGGTGACCTCATCGCCTTGAAAGGAGGGCAACAGGGGCAGGAAGCAGAGGGCGCATCAGACAGACTAAATTTAGAGTGTTTGATTCAGTCCGGGTAGACAATATTCCTGGAGTCCCTATTGTTCGTCAGGGGCCAGAGGGCAGGCTGCCTGCTAACAGCAGGTCCTGCTCCATGCCAAGTTGTCTGGGCACATGGGGGTAGTGTCTGGAGTAGGAGCAGGGTTGGGGGGTCAAGATGGAGCTGGAGAAGAAGCTGGGTTGAGGTCAGGGTAGAGTCAGGTAGGCTCTGGGCTTGGGACTGAGGTCAAAGGTGGGAAAGAAGGTGCCCTAGAATAAAAAGCCCTGGTGATGTTCAGATTTGCCGCAGCAGCTCTTAGCTTTTTCGTGACTTCACGGCTAGGAAGGTCACGATTCTCCACCCTGTTCTGCCATTGTCCAGATGGGGGACCTCAGGCTCAGCTCCAGGGACACAGGCCTCATGGATACCCTAGGGTCCTGCCTGGCCCCAGCCTGATCCTTCTGTCCTGGGGGAGGTGCTAGCTGCCTCCTTGACCTCATGGTCCTGTTGCCTGCTCCAGGCTTGCCTAGCAGGAGAACAGAAGAAGCTAGGCCTTCCTAGGCTCCCAAACCTATTGCCATGGCAACAACGATCCAGACCCATGTGGCTCTGGAGATGGGGGAGGCTGGGGCTGGGGTGCCTCTGACTTGGCCTGCCAAAGCTGAGGACTGGGCCACAGCCCAGCAGGCTGCCCAGGCTAATCCCACAGTTGGGTCACACATCCCTCAAGGTGTCTTGTTTCTGCACCCACACTGCAGCCAGCCCCCAAAGGAAGGTGGTAATAGGGTTGTTCTCATTTAGAGCTAATCTAGGCTCAGCAGGCCAAGCACTGAGACCCTCCTCCTCCAGCCCGGGCCCCCACTCCCACCCTACAAGCCCACTGATTGGCCCAGTTACCCTGGAAATAGGGGAGGGGGGGGCAGAACTTTCAGTAGACTTGCTCTGTATCCTGGCGTGTGACAGGCAGGGGGAGGGGACGTGGTGATGCTCAGAGCTTGGTCCTGCCTCCCTTCAGCTCCCTGCCTCAGACAGGACCTTGAAAATGAAGCCACTCCCCTCAAAACCCTAATGAGGAATCCTGAGGGTCTGACACCACACACTGCTCAAATGCTTGGCCAGGCAGGGCCGGCCCTGCCTAGTGTGGGTCCCCGGGTACCACACTGCCCTCCTGCAGCCCTCAACCCTGCCCTGGGTGGCTCCGAGGCTGCTCGCTGCTCCTCTTGATTTCACATGGTGACTCACATTATCATGTTCTCAGGGCTGAGTAACCACCTGAGTTATTTATACCCGGGCTAAACAGGCTTCCTTCCCTCCTCCCAGAGCCTGGCTGGCCAGAGGATGGATGGGGGTGGGGAGGAACCTGGAAGGGGGAAGGGGACTCTAAGGAGGCAGCCGAGGCACCCCCACATCCCCTCCCCTGAGGCGCCACCCCCATAAAGCACCCAAAAATAGCCATGACTGTCCCAGCACAACAGGATGGGCCGGACCTATGGCATCGATGCATAGGGTGACAGGGAATGGGGATTGGGGAGGGGGGAATTCCTCTCCTGAGCGAGTCACCCGTCTGGAAAAATAAAGAAGGAAAAAGCTGAAAATTTTTTCCTTCCATCAAAACAGGAAGAAGCTGGGGAGGTGGGGGGGGGGGATGGTGGGAGATGAAGAGAGATGAGTGTGGAGGCTGAGGTGTTATTCTCCACCCTGAGGTGGTCTTCCTGGATTGAAAGGCATTCTGTGCCTGCACATGGGGACCTACTAGCCGGCCTGGCCTCCTTGGGTATTTCCCAAGGGCCATCCCTGGGTGTTTAAGGTCTCCCAACATGTTCACCGATGAACACAGACCCAGGTCTCACTCAAGCCTTGTCCCCCAGTCACACTTATTCCCAGCACACCCAAGCCATATTCTACATGGAAAAACAGCTCACTCATCTAGGGAAGAAAGATCTGTCTTTCTGGCAGGGTGTGGTGGTACAAGCCTGTAGTCCCAGCAATCAGGTGGTTGAGGCAGGAGGATCAAGAGTTGGAGGACAGCCTTGGCTAACTAGCTAGACTGTCACAAGCAAGCTAAACCAACATGTCTTTGATTTTTGTTTTGTTTTTTTTGTTTTGTTTTGTTTTTGGAGACAGGGTTTCTCTGTGTAGCCCTGGCTGTCTGTCCTGGAACTTGCTCTGTAGACCAGTCCTCGAACTCAGAGACCCACCTGCCTCTGCTTCCTGAGTGCTGGGATTAAAGGTATGTGCTATCACTACCTAGTATGACTTTTTCTTTTTTGGGGAAACAGGGTCATGCTGGCTGGCCTGTTACTTGCTATTAGACTAGGCTGGCCTTAGACTCAAGAGAGCTGCCTGCCTGTCTCCTGAGTGCTGGGATTAAGTGTAGCCTTAGCTGTCCTGGAACTCACTCTGTAGACCAAACTGACCTTGAATTCAGAGATCTACCTGCCTCTGCCTCCTAAGTGCTGAGATTAAAGGTGTGTGCCACTGTACCCAAGATTTATTATTTTTTAAAGATTTATTTCATTTTTAGTTATGTGTGTGTGGATGCATACGTATCTGAGTACAGGTGCCTGAAGAGGCCGTAAAGGGGCCTTGGGTCCTCTGGAGGTACAGGCCGGTGTGGGCCTCTCAGCATGGGTTCTGGGAACAGAGCAGCAATGCCTAACCACTGAAACATTTCTCCAGCTCCCGATTTATTTTATTTATTTACATTTATTTATTTATTTGTTTATTTATTTATTTATTTATTTATTTATTTATTCATTTATTCATTTTTATTTTATTTTTTCTGAGACAGGGTTTCTCTATGTAACAGCCCTGGCTGTCCTGGAACTCGCTTTTGTAGACCAGGCTGGCCTTGAACTCACAGAGATCCGCCTGCCTCTGCCTCCCAAATGCTGGGATTAAAGGTGTGCACCACCATGCCAGCTCTCTCATTTATTTTATTTTTAAGAGTGTGTGCTCACATGTGAGTGCAGGAGCCAGTAGAGGTCAGAAGAGGTGGTGGACCCCCTAGAGCTAGAGTTATAGGTGATTGTAAGCTGCTTGACCTGTGTGCTGGGAATTGAACTTGGGTCCTCTGCAAGAGCAGTATGTGCTGTTAACCACTGAGACATCTCTCCACACCACTATTCTTTTTCCCTCCTTTGAGCACTGTCTTGGGAGTACGGGGTATTCAAGTCTAGGTCCAATTCTAAGCAACAGAGAATCTCCCAGAAGCCACATTCCCTCCCTCAGGCTTCCTCATCTGTCACAGGATCATGGTCAGTCCCATGCTGTTTCCTGAGGCCTGCTGTAAACCCTGTCAGGGAAGCTTACCATCCCTGGTGAAGAATGGCGACCACAGTTCCCTTCTGCATAACCTGGTGCCACACATTTGCTCAGTCACAACATTAACCCAGCACCATGGTCTGATGTGGCTGGCTTCAGAAGAGGACAAGCCCAGGTCACATGGCTGAGACCTGAGGGGTGCCACTTGGAACCACCATAGAATGAAGGAGGTCCCAGAGAGCTCCAGGTACAAGGAGGGACAGGGAGAGGGAGGGGAGGGGATGGGGAAGCCCATCTTCCTGGGACTCCAGCTCCCTCCTAGGGCCACTGACAGGTCATTTGGTAGCAGGGATGTGCTGGGTGGCTGGGGTGCATCCTCCTGCACTGCCCCCGACAGTGGAGGTTACTGAGACCATTGGTTACCCCACAGGGCTGACCTCTGCTAGGTAACTGCTACCTGAGGCAAGTCATAATCATCTAGATCTTTCCGGCTTCCTGGGTCTGTTAACCACCCCTCAGCCCCTAGCACAAAGCAGAAAGCTCTGAGGGGTGAGCTGACAATGTCACACCCAAATCTTTATGAGGAAGCCCCATGGTATGGTACCACATTCCTGGCACTCACAGTGTCTGCAGCCCCATTCTACAGATGAGGACACTGAGGCCTCTGGCATTGCTCCTCTAAGTTGGGATTCCATTTTCCTGTCTGGTCAACAAGGATAATATACTTTCCTCACATAGCTGGGCAGTTGAAAAGATTGATGTGTGTGTGTGTGTGTATATATATATATATATATATGATATATATAT
>CABHPH010120351.1:7506-27119 GCA_902168325.1 Peromyscus nudipes
GGGGGGGGGGGGGGGGGGGGGGGTGATGGCAGCCTGGCCACAGATGTTGTCTTCTTGCTCTCTCTCCACATGGCACAAGGAATGAGGGATTTATTTTAATTTTTGTGAGGATAATAATGGCATTCATAATCTCATCACCACCCAAGGCCCTGTGTCTTAACACACCCTCACAGCCTAGGAGTTATAGATTTGCAGAGGAATGTTGAGAAGTTACAAGCATTCACATCACTCATGCTCCCAAAACAAATCACTGCAGCTGTGAAGAAGGGGAGGAGGCAACAGTGGCACCTGGACATTGCTATGGTGTGACTAAAATGAGACTCATACACTAAAATTTAGGAGGACAGGTTCTATGAGAAGAGCTCCAAAATACTGTGTGTATGAGGCATGCCCCATCAAAGTTACTCAAAATCAACTGATGGCTGCATGATGGAGAAGCGAAGGCTCAGTTGGCCAGAACTGGAAAATGCAGGCACTGTGAGAACAAGGGCTTTGCCTGGAGTAGGAAATGCCTTGGAGGTGGTGAGTGATGGCTGGGGTCTCGAGGTGAAGAGCGTTGAACTCTGAGCTGGTTATGGGCATCTTTTCTCATGCTGTATGAAGACAAGGCTGCTGTTGCTAAAGAATCCTGCTCTGATCCATAGGAAGACAGTTCTGGGGATGTATACATCTGAAGAGAGACTGCAGGTGGTCTGAGTTCTTGGAGGATTTTCAGTTTTGACTTCCCTAGCTCCAAACTTACATGACTGTAACTCTTCAGTCTTGCACTTCAGCAGATTCTTTTTCAATTGCTCCAAAAATAAAGAACATACTTCTACTGCCTTATACTTTTTCCGTTGGTGCACTAGGAGGTGGGGTACCCATGCAGTTGGATGCGATGAAAATTTACAGGACTTCGGTATTTTCTATTTAAAATCTGTTATCTGTTGCTTCAAGACAAAATAGCTACTTGCATATTGTCAACACTGCTAGAATTTTCACTAGAGAAAATCCATTGAGATCGTGCCTTTCTGTGGTCTTGCAGAGAGGTGTTCCTTCTCTCTCTGCCTTCTACAGGGTGGAAACATCAAGAAAATACTGGGGCAGGCCCAGAGCCCTTGCTGCCTGGGTGTTTGGGAATAATCTTACATGCTGCGGGAGCTGTGCAGTACTAAAATACATTTCCCTCGATAGTCAGTGGCCTGACTGGAAAGATAGTGACGTCTATTCGAGGAGTGTTATTGGGATTATTTTTCAAGCAGCCACAAAAGCTTTCTAGGGAAGACAACCAGTTTGGATCATGTCACTGGAGGTTTCAGTGGTGACTTTATCCAGTGGCTGAACTAACAGGATGGGTGCCTGCTGCTCTCTTTTGCCTCTGTCTCCCTCTCTAGGTGACTTGCTTCTCTAGATCCCTGTTCTTTTCAAATGCCAATTAAGCTATGGGGAAAGGAGCTATTTTTGTAATTGCTGTGGGAGGGATTTTGGTGTGGAAGAGTATGAATGGAGTACTAGAGCCTAAATAAATTAAAAAAAAGTAAAAGACTTGCAGCAGCTGAAACTAGAAACTGTGCTACTATGATTGGCAAGCTTCTGGTTCATTCCCATTCCCCAAGTCAAGGTGATGCACTGTGATTTGGGTTCCTGAAAGCAAACCTGTCTCTGCACTCAGAGAGGAAGAGGTGGTACAAAAATAGTAGTGTCTCTTCTTGGTGCTAACGGCCGTCAAGACTGCTGTGCAGCTTTCAAATTCCCAGTTACTGTTTTCCCACCTGTACTTTTGGCCACAGAATAAAGCTTCTTTTGAGGGAAATTGCCATTTCCAGCAACTCTTTTGAGTATAGTTAGCTCAGTGGCATAATTTATAGCTTTGTTTTCCTTTGACCTCTGTAGAATGTACTTTCATAGTTTAAAAAAATCAGCAAAACAAAACAAAAAACATTCCTCAGAGGACTTAAAATGATGGGTGGGGATGTGAATAAGGCTCAGATCAAAGGCTATGCTGTTGGCTAATGAAATGTTTTGGTTTTATGTTTTGAAATGTTCAAAATCAACATTCCAAGTAGAAAAAAATAAGTGTTTGTAATGCCCCACACTCATGTCTGTCTACCCTAGTATTTGTCTCTCAGTAGGATCTGCTATTTTCCCTACACCTTCTTCTTATCTCCCAGCATTTCCTTCCGGCTAGTCTTCCCTTGCCCACCTTCCAGGTGATTGTGTTACCCAGAGGCCACTTTCCTTCACTGACCCAGGCAGAGCCTTATGGTTCGTAGACTATGAGATTCTGGGCTGTTGGAAGCTTTCTTTGTGACATGCCCTTAATTTACATTGTCTTACTGGGGGTCATGATGAAGCCACTTACTTAGGCTATTTAAGTGGCATATTGGCTTGTATATGGACAACAACAATATAGGACTGAGGAAACGTAAATTCATTGTTTGACTGATTAACTAACTGTCCACCCGGATTGTCTAATCCGAAGGAAAGCACTAGCAGTGGAAGCCAGGATCATGGCTAGCTAAGAAAGGACTTTGGAATGAGTAAACTTGAAATGGTACACTCTGTGTTAGCCTGTCCATCTCAGCTTCTCTTTCCATGGTGTGTGTAATGTAATTATATCTCTGATACTAAAGCATTCATTTAATTTTGCCATATGATCTTTAAATAACACATTTTTCTTAACAAATGCTTTTTTGGTGTGTGTGTGTGTGTATGGGGAGGGTGGCACACTTGCCTGGCACACATAGAAATCAGAGAGCAACTTTCCAGAGTTGGTTCTCTTCTTCCACCGTGCTGTTCCCGGGGATGGGACTAGGGTGATTAGGACTTCATCTGCTGAGAAACCTTGAGGCTCACATCTTACACATTCTTGACCTAACCTGGCCTTTTAATTACCTGCCTTTTGGAAACTAGATTCCATTGAAGTCCCACCTGTCTAAAAGGAAAAGGCTCCCTTTTAATAAAGTTAGTCTTTTGGTAGCCTGCTTCCCCAGTCTTTTATAATGCAGACAGATGCTGGTTAAGATATACTTCTCATTATTAGATGGATTTATTTCTAAGCTATTTGATTTTCTTCTTTGAAAAATGACAGGATGGAAAAGAAAGTTAACTTGTGCAAAAGGATTGGTGTTTGTGTGCAACTGATCAGGGTTAGATGAACAGAGGGACACAGCACTGGCACCAAGGGCCTCTTCACTGCATTTGACTGGTTGTGAGAGAAGTTGATGGAAGTGACTCACCCAAGATGCATCTTCATGCCACCATTTTCACAGAAGGCAGGTATTTATTCTCATCAGGGGTAGCAGGGAGCACCTGGAACTGCTGTCTGTGTGCAGACAGACCTCTCTGTGAACTCAGTTTTAAAAAATATAAGCATAATAGACAATATAGGGGTGCCCTTCTCTGTATGTAGATATTGAGATTTACCCAAAATAGAATACCTCCTTTAATTTTCAGTTGTAGTAAGTATGCACCTTCTTAGATTAGTGTTGTTGCTCCATAGTAGAGTGCTTGAGCATCTATGTTTAGTCCTCAGTACTACAAGTGAGAGAGAGAGAGAGAGAGAGAGAGAGAGAGAGAGAATGAGAATGTAGGAGTGTATATTTGAGTGCATGTGGTATGGTGTTCATGCGTTTGCATGGGCATGCACATGTGTGCATGTGTGAGTGAGCACACATCAGCTCTAGACCTAATGATTAGTTTTTGTCAGGAGCACACTTAGGTCATTAGTACACAGAGATTTGTGTTCCTGCCGGGGTTACAGTTACTACAATCTAATATACCAGTGAGTCAGAAGCAGCTGCTAGCACTACTGACAATTAGTAACAAAACAGCAGAAAACCTGAAAAGATTTCAAGATGGCTGAGTAGTTGTGTCCACCTCTCTTTCCCTAAACAGAAATACCAAAACAACAAATTCATAACTGTATTTTGAAGTGAATGCTGTGGAAGGGCTGTGGATGTCAACCAGAGAAAGACAGAAGTTCCATAAGCCTGGGAAGCCTGGGGTGGCAGCAAGGGAGATCACAGTGTCCAGCAGCCATAGCCTTGGGTCCAGTGTCTAGGAGGGCAGGAAGGAAAGGAGGGAAGGAAGGACGGAGGGAGGGAAGGAGGGAGGGAGGGAGGGAGGAAGGGAGAAGACAGGCAGACACATACACACGGAGAGAGAGAGAGAGACAGAGAGACAGAGAGACAGAGACAGAGAGGCAGAGAGGCAGAGAGACTGAGAAAGAATATGAATGAGGGACATAAGACTATATGGGGAGTAGCTGGAAAAAGATAAGGGTAACTAGGAGTAGGGGCATGGTAGAGGATAGTTGAGGAAATACAGTCATAGCATATTGGATAAAATCATGATTTTGTCAATTTTTAATAAATTTTAATATGACAATAACCTGCATTGTTAAGAAAGCCTCCAGAGGGTTCAACAACTGGACAAGAACTCACAAGAGTGTTGTTCCACACCTGGTGCACAGGCATTCATATTTGAGGAGATAGAAGTACCACTGTTCCTGAGTTTCACATTCCACACTGTTGATGTGTATCACATTACAATAATGCCCCTCATAAAAGTACAACTCCCATGTGTCTATTGAAAACTAAATGTTGAAAACGAAGAAAAGTTTTCTATTGTTATATAGACATGGAACTAAAGACAGCATTCATTATTAGATCAAAACTTTGTGAGTACAAATGTTACAGGAAAAGCCTCATTTAACTGTAACATTTCATTAATTTACTTCAAAGGGGAATCTTGGTGCAGTGTGCTGAAGTAAAGATATATGGTGGTTATGGTTTGCATAAGATTTATTGAAACTGGGTGGTGGTCATGGCACATGCTTGTATAAGCCATGCCTTGCCTTTTTCACAGACATTTACCCAAAGGTGGGCAGTGTAGGAGGCCAGACGGCCAGATGTCCTTTTCCTCCTAGACAGAGCTCTCTGTGAACTTAGTTTTAAAGTATAAACGTAATAGACAATATAAGGGTGCCCTTCTCTGTATGTAGATAGTGAAATTTGCCCAAAATAGAATACCTCCTTTAATTTTCAGTTATGTAAGTATGCACCTCAGGTTAATGTTGCTGCTCCATGGTAGAGTGTTTGAGCATTTATGATTAATCCTCAGTACTGCAAATGAAAGAGAGAGAAAGCATGTGGGATTTGTATTTGAATGCATGTGCCAGTGTGTGTGTGTGTGTGTGTGTGTGTGTGTGTGTGTGTGTGTGTGTATGTGAGGATATGTGTGTGTGTGTGAGAGAGAGAGAAAGAGAGAGAGACAGAGAGAGAGAAAAAGAGAGAGAGGATGTATATGTGTGTGTTTGCATGGGCATGCACATGTGTGCATGTGTGAATGGGCACACTTAATCTCTAGAACTAATCATTGGTTTTTGTTAGGAGCACACTTAAGTCATTAGTATATCCAAGTTTGTATTCCTGCCAGCGTTACAGTTACTACAATCTAATATAACACCCAAGAAAAGGTGATTGTTTTGTCAGAATCAAGGTCAAATCTCAATCTCAAATGTGGTTTTTATCACCCATACAAGGGAACAACTGGTTTGGAAAGTGAACAGGTTAGTTCCGTTCATCCTTGACTTTTGGTTAGGATGAATTGGCAACCTGTTTGCATGTAGGAATTCAATGTATTGGCAACAATGCCTATTTCGGATGCCTGTCATGTCTTCTATTCACTTAGGTGACTTGCTACTAGCAGGATGGTCTTGGCTAAAGCACTTTGCCTACTTAATCATTTTATTTGTTTTGTTGCTGTTTTGTGGTACTGAGAATGAAACTAGTACTTTACATATAAGTGGTGGTTTGAATAAGAATGGTCCTTATAGACTTACAGATTTGAGTTCTTAGTCATCAGGGAGTGGCACTCCTTGAGAAGTATTAGGAGATGTGGCCTTATTGGAGGAAGTGTTTCACTGGGGGTAGGCTTTGAGGTTTTCAAAAACCCAAGCCAGGCCCAGAGTCTCTCTCTTCCTGCTGCCTGGGGATCCAGATGTAGAAATCTCAGCTACCTCTCCATCACTGTATCTCTCTGTGTGCCACATGCTCCTTGCCATGACGCTAATGGACTAAACCTCTGAAATTGTAAGCCAGTCCCAATTAAATGCTTTCCTTTGTAAGAGTTGCTATGGTCATGTTGTCTCTTCACATCAATAGACTAAGATAATATACTAAGCAAGCACTCTACCTCTTAAACATATCTAGCCACATCAACAAATTCTTAGAATACACTAAAATAATTGGATTATATTTGCATAGAAGATACAGTTCTTTTTAGCACTGGGTAGATTTCTATTATTTTTGTCTTTTTGAAGGTTTTTTTAAATAATTTTTTATTTTATAATTTAATTTAATTTTACATATCAGCCATGGATTCCCTTGTTCTCCCCCCTTCCGCCCCCTCCTCCCCTGCCTTCTCCCCAGCCCGCCCCCCATTCCCATCTCCTCCATGGCAAAGACTCTCCTGAGGATTGAGTTCAACTTGGTAGATTCAGTCCAGGCAGGTCCAGTCCCCTCCTCCCAGGCTGAGCGAAGTGTCCCTGCATAAACCCCAGGTTCCAAACAGCCAGCTTATGCACTAAGGACAGGTCCCAGTCCCACTGCCTGGATGCCTCCCAAACAGTTCAAGCTAATCAACTGTCTCACTTATCCAGAGGGCCTGATCCAGTTGGGGGATCCTCAGCTATTGGTTCATAGTTTATGTGTTTCCATTCGTTTAGCTATTTGTCCCTGTGCTTTTTTTCAATTTTGGTCTCAACAATTTTCCCTCATACAAACCCTCCTCTTTCTCACCAATTGGACTCCTGGAGCTCCACCTGGGTCCTGGATGTAGATCTCTGCATCCGCTTCCATCAGTCATTGGATGAGATTTCTAGCACGACAATTAGGGTGTTTGGCCATCCTATCACCAGAGTAGGTCAGTTCAGGCTTTCTCTCAACCATTGCCAGTAGTCTATTGTGGAGGTATCTTTGTGGGTTTCTGTAGATACAAAGAATTTTGTCTCCCTGTAAACAATATTTTATGAATCTAGTTTGAAAATATTAAAGTTTTTTTTTAATAAAAATGCTTTGAGAGGACTAGAATTGAAGATATATTACTCAAGTTTCTAAACCAGTTTGATGCATTGATAATTCCTCACATTAAAATTCATATCTGATCCAACATTATTTTTTAAATGGAAAATGCTTAAATTAACAGCAAACTCCACATTGGAGTCAGTTCAGTGAAAAGAATTTCCTTTCAGTGAATCTGTTGTGACAACTTCCTGACATATTTCCTCACTACACACCTCTGCTCAGGCAAAAGTCAGTGTGCATCTTACTCGGCTTTTCACCATAGGACTTGAACCCATGAAACCAAGAAATCTTCCATTTCAGCATGCTGCTTATGTTTATGAAATGCTACCATGTCACCTGTCACCCTCAGCAGATTTTGAAACCCTTTTGCCCTGGGAAGTTATTCCTCATAGCTTTTTAGAACAACTTGGGGAATGTCTAGGTAAATTTTCAGTCTTCAGGTAAGCTTTGCTCCTAGTCTGAGGTGAGACAATTGACGTCCCAGGCAGCAGCTGATTCAGGCTCCTGCCCAATTCTCACCAGAAATCCCCATACTGATTGAAAAAAAAACAGTTTCTTTGTGTATTCTCTCTCTCTGTAGTTCTCCATCTCAGTTGGTTGGTTTGAACAAGCAAGCCAGTTCAAGATATCAAAATATTTGTGTAAATGGAATGAACCATAATTTATTGCTTCTAAAATTATTTCATGGGATTGTGGTAGGCCTTGTTTGTGCTAAGGCATTGGGGATCATCTCAGTGGAAATGAGGCTTTCACTCTATGTTATTACAGCGATGTTTGAGGAGAAAAAATTCTTTCATTTCAGTTTCCCTGCTATTTATCTTGATTAAGAACTTCCAAAAAGTGTCTGTAGTAATTTGAAAACAGGTTGCTGATTGTGGTCATTCTCTGTTAAGCTTAGCAAAATTCAGACCCTTGTTTATTTGTCTTTCTTACATGATGAAAAGGAACATCCAAAAGTATATGCTAAGTGTAACATATTGAGACGGAAAGGAAAGAAAGAAAAAGAGGAGAAGAGGAAGGAGGGGAGAATGGAAAAAGATAACACATAACATGTGTAGGTTGAAACTGCTTGCACATTGTATATCTTTCTGATGCTTTCAAGTTTTGGGGAGCTGGGTTAGAGAAACCAAGGCAAACAGACATGCTTTCCCACTATTTCTCAGGCAACTATGGCATGAATTATCATGGTTATCTACAGCAACTCCAAAATTTCAGGGATCTTTTATGGTGGTAGAGATTGCTATCATTTTAAATTCAATTATTATTGCATGTATGTATGGAAGCAGTGGACCACTTTGAGACATGTGTACACTATGCAGTGATCAAATCAGGACATTCAGCGTATCTGTCACCTCTAACATATATCCTTCCTTTGTGGTGAGACCCCTCATAAATTCCTCTTCTGCCTATGTAGAAATATACATTATGTTATGATTGGCTATGGTCACACTACTATATAATAAAACATGAGAAACTATTCTTCCCATCTAGTTATCCTATGCACTCACTGAGTAACCTGTCTCCCTTTCCCTATCCTAGTCTTTTCTCTGCATCTAGGAAAAGATCTTTTAGAATCCACACGGAAGTAACTTCATATAGCCCTACTGTTACCTGCTCAACCAGTGAAGGTTCAGACCAAAATCAGAGGTGAAAGAAATATGCCTGAGCTTGCAGAGCTAGTAGAGATGGCTTCACAGCTGTAAGTGTGTCAGCACACAGCAGTCAAACAGTTGGAGCTCAGCAGTCAAGAACACTCACTGCTCAAGCAGAGAATGACCTTTGTTTTGTTCCCAGCAACAACATGACAGTTAAAAAGGGGGCATAAGTCCAGATTCAGGGGATCCAATAACTTCCTCTGGCATGTGCATATGTAAACACACATATGTATAGGCTAAACACTCATACAGGTTACATAATAATGATAATGACAATAATAATAATGACGATAAATCCGTAATCATTCTCTCTATTTGTTATTCACGGCCTTAGTATTTGCCATGTCAAACAAAATCCTTTCTGTCTTTTCTCTTTATCCAGAAAGTAAATAAAAACAAAACCTGTTAGATACTATGGATTATCTACTAATGAGCAATCATCATATGAATTGCTGCCTTCCTATGGGGTCATTATGACAGTGAGGCAGACTTATGTTTAGAATATTTCATTACATGTTAAATCTGTTAATATGGATGTTATGCTCCAGATTGTTACATGCAGATCAGGTGGAAGTCCCTGTTCTACACCAGCATTAATATATGCTTACTGCACATCTAGAGAGAGTAGGTAAGCTTGAGTGGGAGGCAAGAAACATTGGTATAATCTATGTCCTCAAAAGAATACTTACTAGGTCTGTCAAACAAAAACAAAAGCAAGAAAGTATGAAATAAAAGGCTGTTTTGAAAAGAATCAATATACTTACAGAGTAGATGAAGTATATAGCATCATTTGGATTTGAAAGTGTATTCTTAGACTACTAGCAATAGTGGAGAAGGTGCCTGAACTGGCCTACTTCAGTAATCAGATTGGTGAATACGCTAACTGTCATCATAAAGCCTCCATCCAGTAACTGATAGAAGCAGATGCAGAGATCCACAGCCAAGCACCAGGTCGAGCTCCAGAAGTCCAGTCAAAGAGAGAGAAGAGGGATTCTATGAGCAAGGGGCATCAAGATCATGATGGGGAAACTTAAAGAGACAACCAAAACAAACTAGTGGGAACTCATGAACTGTGGACAAATAGCTGTAGATTCTATGGGACTGGACTAGGCCCTCTGCATAGGCAAGACAGTTGTTTAGCTTGACCTACTTAAGGGGCCCCTGGCAGTGGAATCAGGATCCATCCCTGTTATATGAGTGGGCTTTTTGGAGCCCAGTTCCTGTGGTGGGACACCTTACACAAACTTGCTTCAGGGGGAGGGGCTTTGACCTACCTAGACTAAATGTACCAGGCTCTGCTGATTCCCCTTGGGAGTCCTTGCCTTGGAGGAGATGGGAATGGAAGGGGCTTGGGGGGAAGGAAGGCTGGTGGGTGGGAGGAGGGAGGAGAGGGGACCCTGTGGTTGGTATGTAAAATGAACAGAAATTTTCTTAATAATAATAATAATAATAATAATAATAATAATAATAATAATCAAAAGAAAGTGTATTCTGTGGTTTGGATGATGAATGTCCTCCAGTGATGTTTGTGCTAAAGTTTGAAGACACTACTGGGAGGTAGTAGAACCTCTGAAAGATAGGGTTTAGTAGGAAGTCATTAGGACATATTTGTCTACCCTGAAGGGGGATTGTGTGTCTCCAGATATCCTGTACATTTCCTCCTTGGTCCATGATAGGAGAGTTTTTGCTGGACTCTGCTCTCCTTCTATGCTGTTTTGCCTCATCACAGGCTGGACAATGGGGCACGACCATTCATGAACAGAAACCTCCAAAGCTGGGGGCCAAACAGCACTCCTCTCTTACAAGTTGATTGTCTCAGGTATTTTGTAATAATGACAAGTAGCTGACTGATAGCAGAGAAGTGCAAACAGAACTGCAATCTGAAGAGATTTGCAGATAATCAGCAAGCTGGCTGCAAAGAAACATCGAACATTGGCGTTCACCTTCATGAATTCCTGCACTGGGATATGGCCTTTAGCAGGGGTGACTCAACATCTGCTTGGCACCACCCACCGAACTGTTATTGAGTTGCTCAATAACGGGCTCCTGGAAAATATCAGTGTAGAAAACAGAAAGAAATGCAACACATATTGATGAAGGGACGACCCTAGAGATCCAGATTTGAAAGAAAATAGCTATGATTGACACCCAAATTTGTATTTTAAGAAGGTAGCATGACCAACTAAGGCATGTTGCTAAGGAAGGCGAGCCCTTGGTGATATTGGAGAGGAGTGTGCAAGAGGAGGAGACTTCAGAGTTCTTATGAGGGTCCGTCTGTAGTAAGGTGACAAGGACCTTGTATTGTAGGTTTTTAATATGTAGGGAGGAGAGAGACAAAATGTTTTAAATAAAATCATTTGAAATAACTTTCTAACATGGCTGTTTGAAGGAGGTTGGAGATTAGTTACATCCTTCTTTAAAATTCCTTCATCTCCTGTTTTAAAGTAAATGAAGTAAATCAGAATATTTAACTTCAATCTCTCCAGTTTCTTCCTGTAAATAATAAATAAATAAATAAAGCGAAATATTTGGTCAGAGAAAATGATTAACCAGGAACACGAGTTTTCAATCACTTGTGAATTTGTGGTTAATGCTTCATTCCCAGTTCTGTATCCAGTACAGGAAGGACTATGTAGGTGGGATGTATAAGCATAAGTATGCTCTCAATTAGCTGTGCGTCCAGTACTGTTTGATGATGTACTGCCTTGAAGACACATAAGGATAAAGATACAGAAAGCTAGACCATGGGGTTAAAGTATAGCAAGTCTCATATCTAATTGTTAAACCAGAAGTGGGAGACGTATACACAGAGCTCAGTGCTTACCATGGCCATCTTGAGCAAGTGAGCAATGGAAGACTATTAACATCAAAACAAATTTCAAAATACTATATCCAATTCATTACTCTGAACAATGTAGTTACATTTGAGAAAAATCAGTTAGCTTGCATTTAATGTAAATATCCAGAGTTAGGAGTAAAAGAATGAGTGAAATGTTTAAGAGAAAAAATATGAGCTATTTCTATGGCAACCCCATATGTAGAATTATATTTTTGGCAACATTGTCTCTTGATATTTGTCTATATATCTGTTGTCTTATTGTCTCTGTATGTACTTACTCATCCTCCCATTCTACCAGCCACCATGTACCCTGCTATGCCTCAGCCAAGTATCATGCTACATATGAATGCTACAAAGATTATTCAATGACCCTTTGGCCTCCAGAAAGCATTGAAAAGCAAAAGAATGTTCATGGAAAAATAAAATTCAAAATTGTGATGGGTGTGGTATGGACCATGTTGCTAAGAACTCACTGCCTCTGCCTCTGGAACTCCCAGAAGGCTTTGCCTAAGAAACTCCTATGTGGATGAAGTTTGAGGCAGTAGAAGTATGTCAAGTGAACTAGGCAGGTAATCTTGCATTAGGGGACTTGATACATAACTTTTAAAGTATTGACATGTAATTCTTGAAAGTTACTACTTGGCATTTTCTTAGCATATCCAAAGAATTGTACTGATGTGCAGCTTGGAACCCCCGAGTAATAATCTGGTGACATAAAATGTTTGACCTATGACATGGCCATTATTGCTGGAATCACCATACCAAAACATGCGGTCATATTTACCATCTGGTGAAATATGCTGTCTCGCCCAGGTTGAGGTTCATAATGACTAAAGGTTTAAGTGGCTCACAATGACTCAGTTGCCCAAAAGCCCTCAAGTAGACTGAGGAGCTGTCTGCAAAGTTTCATAGGTTTTCTGACTGAAGGCAGCGGGACAAGAGAGAGCAGATGTGTGTGTGTGCCTTTCTCTTGGGTAACTTGAAGACCTTCATTCTCAGATCAGCCTAATGGAGTCTCTTATGCTCACACTGTAGTAGTAAACAACTGATTGAACAAGAGTCATGAAGATAATACTCAAGAGTATCTTTAGAATTGTCTTCGATCTATTCTCTTTTTAAGACTAAAGTGTAGTTTCCATATTTAAGCTCTAGCTTAAACGAAAATATAAACAATTCAACAATTGAAATTAGAGTACATAAATTGTCAGGAATGGCCATTTATTGTCTCCCAGCCTTACCTGTGTGTATGATAGTTAGCACAGTTTTTCATATTTGTATCTGAAATAAGAGTTTAATTTCTGTTTGCTTTTATAAACATCACTGAAGTCTTAATAATGAAAGGCTATCCTACTACAAACGGCTTTGAGATTCATACTGATGACTTACATCATATATATAAGACTAACGAGATTCAGAAGACATTGCAGTGTCCTGTGGGAAAGGTTTAAAACTTCTAGGTTTTCTGGCAATGTGAGGACCTGTAAAAGACTATGGTGGAGTCTTCCTGTAAAAGCAACAGGAAGGGGCAACTAGAGAGGGAGGAAATAGAGAGGAAAGATGAGAGAGTATTTGAAATGGAACAAGAAGAAAATAAAATAAAACTATTGCCAAATAATCTCTGCCTTGGGACCTTGCCTGGGGGTGAATTATCCAAGTGGGCACTAAGCCTGGTGTTTCTCATTTCCCTTTTCACACCATGGAATAAGAAGTAATCGCCTTAGCAGGACTTACAGCCTTGATTGCATCACCTGACAACCGGACTGGCCCCTTTGAGATAAAGCTCTTTGCTTTGTTTCCTTTCTTTGGAAATGAAAACATTTGATGTATAACCACTCGTTATTCAATCACTGGTTCCAGTGAAAAACAGAATCCCACAGATCTCATTCGTCTCTTGTCCTAGTAAACAAAGCCAAGGGTCAATCCCAGAAAATAAACAAACCAAACCAACCAACCAAACAAACAAAAAACCTGTTTCTATGCTTTTCATGTGAGGTAGAATTAGGATATTTTATTTATCTGCTTTCTGAGATTCAAGTCTTTTACTGAAAAAATATCAATTTTTGTCCTCTGTCAAGACTTGTGGTCCCAGAAAGTGTAATGACTGTGTGCACACCAACTCTCCTTTGCTGATTTCAGTCTCCATCCAGTGGGGATGAGCTATCCTTTTATAGCCAAGTCCATTTTATCATTTAAAGTGTTTGATGTTCATGTGTGAGTGCTTGCACTTACGTTTGTATGACATGTACATGCTGTTGCCCACAGGGACCATAGAAAGTGTCATAACCCCTGGAACTGGAGTCATAGACTACCCTATGACTGGGATCTAGGTCCTCTGCAGAATGATAGTTTCATTCTTAAATGTAGCTCCTCGACTTGCCCTTACTAATGCCCAATATAGTTATCACCACATATGTAAAGGTAGTCTATCAAATATAAACTGTTATTTAGTTGTGACTAATTTATTAGTGACTCACACATCCTGGGTGCAGTGAACAGCTAGCTGTACACACAAAAAAAATCACGTTAGTGAGATGCTTTTGTAAAACTTCTTACAAGTTAGACTGTGTCAGAGAGTAAAGGACATGCTCCTTAGAGGAGAGGGATCTGAGTACTCTGCACCTCATCTTATTAATAGCATGCTTTGTGTGCTTTCTTGGGAACCATCTTGAGTCGATACTTACAACTGCTGTCCAAACCATGGCTTCCTGTCAATAACAGTACCCTGATACAAAGTGAACTTCATTGAAAGTGGAAATACCTAGGATTAGCTGGGTAAGGATGGGTAACTATGTATTTCAGAAACTGTTCCACCTTAGACATGAGATTCTGAGCCTCTTGATGAGTGCTTTTTACCCTTTAGTCTGGTAATCCCCACACTGAATATGACATCGATACTCAAAGAAACAAAAGAAAGTCCTCAGAGATTTTTGTAAGCAACCAATGAATCTGCCCTTTACTACAAGAGGAGCAACTGTTGAAAGAATATGTCTACATTCTGATCTTACTCTAGGCAGGCTAGATTCAAGACAACTGCTTCCACAGAGAAAATGATAAGGCGAGTTGGGTCTGGCCTCTGTTGCCAGGTAAGGGCTGTAGCTTATACTTACTGTGCAGTACCATGATTAGTAACCTATTCCTTTACCTTAAATCAAACATCGCCTTGTGGTCCACAACTACCATTTGCATCACCTCTCCCTTTGCTCTGTCTCTGATTGCCATCTTTTTACTCTGGTGGGTTTTTTTTTTTTTTTGAGGTAGACTTTTTTTTAGATAACAGGTATATGTGAGGCTAAACAGTATTCTTCTGTGTGCCTGACTTATTTCATTTATCATAATGTCCTCACATATTGTAGTAAATGACAGAACTTTAAGCATTTTCCCTTTTAAATGTGTAAATCATTTTTTTTGCACACCCCACATTCTATTTACTCCTCTGTATATAATAACTAAATTTATTCCATGCTTTTGCTCTTGTGAGTGACACCAAAGTGAGGATGAGAGTACAGAAGTCTGCTTGACATACTGGCTTACATTCATATATAATATTTATATCCAAAAGTGGGATGCACATAATTCTGCAATGTTTTTTTAGAGAAGCCTCCTTATTACCTCCTAAATTAACTGTACTAGTTTGTCTACATACCAGTGTTGTATAAATTATCATATTGTACTTGAAACTATGTCCTGGTGCTTTGAAAATAAATCTAACATTTTAATTAAAGGCAAGATATCCACTTAGCTTATAAATGCATATAGAATTCTAGGGCCTGTTCTTCCATAGGGCTGGTCTTTCATGGGAGTTTATATGTCACATTAAGGCAATTATTGTGTTTAAGAACTGGTATTTGCTGGGCTGGGGAGATGGTCAGTGTGTTAAATGTTTTCAGTACAAGCATAAGGATTCAAGTTCAGATATCCCAGATTTTACATAAGAAGCCAGGTATGGCAGTGCCCATTGTATCCACAGTGCTAGGGAGGCACAGATAGTGGGATCCCTGAAGTTTGCTAGCCAGCCAGTCCAGTTTAGAGGGTAAGTTGTAGCACACTTACATCTGCACACTCATGCCAGCCACAGTCATATATGCCTACCCCCAAAAAGCAAACGACAGTGTTTATTAAACAGTTTATTGTTAGATGCTCTGGTAATACCATGTATAAGTACTTTCTCTCATTTAATTCTCACAAAACCTTTTCTGAGTTAATGACTGTTATCTTTGTTTTGTAAAAGAGCCTCTAGAGTGTTCAAAAGAGACTTGTAGAGAGTTAATGATAAATAGTGCCATTTAGGGTAGAATGATTCTTCACTGTGTCTTGTTTAATCAGAGACAGCATGATTCTTTCAAACATGAACTCCTAACCTACAGCCAGGCCTCTGCCTCTGCCTTTCTCATTCTTGCCAGTATGACTGTTTTATTTCATAACCTGTTTGTATCCCTGCCATGGGCATAGTCGGAGTAACCAGATGAGTTTTGTTTGGCGATGGAGCTGGTATTTGTGAAGCACCAGTTCCTTGTATGTGCCTCATCATGTTTTCTGTGTTAGGGTAATTACTATTTTACACAAATATTCTAGAAACCTTATCAAGATTTTGAGTTAAAAAAAATCCATGACTTTTTGTCATTCAGTAATACATTTTCTCAGACAGTAGGTGTGTCATTCACTATTGGCTAAATGTATTTCTTTGTTGTTTGGCCATCTGTAGTGACCTACATTTTTCCCCCCATGAAGTTTCTTAGTCTTAGGTCATAAACAAAACATATTGATCTTTGTATATCACATTTACTGAATTATCTTATTCATTCTCGATTCTTCTAAAAGCTCAAAGTTTAAAATAAATTGATTCCTGTCTTTCCTGACCCACACCAACTCTTGTTAGATCTACCTCAACAGAGATGATGTATAACAGTTACCTCTATAGCACACTTCAAACCTGCTGCCCTCTGCCTCTGCTTTTCAGCCTCTCTACTAACCCTACTGAAGTCTGTTCTCAAAATCTATTAGCTGGGAGTAGGGAAGGTTTTCCTGGTAAAATGCTTGACTTGCTGTGGTGAGGATCTGCTCAGTCCCCAGAATGGATGCAAAAACACCAAGTGTGACATATCCTTATAATACTGGGAAAGGAAGTGTCAGGATGTCTGAGGGCTAGCAGAAATAACAAACACTTGCTTCAGCAGGAGACCTTGACTCAAAAAGGAAGGTGGAGAAGCCCTTGAGGAATGCATCATGATGTCAACCTCTAGCCTCCTCAGTGGAGTTCCAGGACAATGAGAGACCCTATTTCAAAGAAGTGGGTAGCATTCCTGAGGGTATCACTGGAAGTTGACCTCTGGCCTCATACAGGTGCAAATATGCACAAACATGCACCAGATCTCTCTCTCTCTCTCTCTCTCTCTCTCTCTCACACACACACACACACACACACACACACACACACAAATCTATCAGCAACCAAGGATGTTTGTTTATTTTCTCTGTTCTTATCACAACACTTTTGTTCCTTCCATTTCAAATTTATCTACACTCCTTCTCTGAAACCCCAGGGTAGTAATGAGAACCCTCACTCTGCTCGGCTGTGATGATCAGGTTTGCTAGCTTCATTTCACAGAATACATGCCATCAGTTTCTGTTAGGAAAATTTTCATCTGAAGTTGAAAGTTTTCTGCTGTTATTTTTAATAAGCAGTTAATTAAGCCATATTAGTGATTCACTTACTACTTTGATCATATTGTTGTTATTCCTTTTAATATTTTTGTGGAGCATTTTTACGTTTATTTTTACTTATGGATAAATCTCATACTGGGCCAATTATTCTAATCATGTAATCTGTTGATGGCAGATAGATAACAATTTTTTTGCAATAGCCTACATGAGTGAAATGGGCCATGTTTCTGTATGCTCACTATTGCCATTTCAGAGAATTCAATACAAGGTTTAGGTTAGGGTTTTGTTTTTGTTTTTGCTATTAATTGGGAAGATTACCATTTTCAATGGTTTGTGATTATATATGAGAAATTACAATTTATATTTGTTTATAGTTTAATAGAAATCTCATAAAACCTGATTTCATTTCATTCTTTCTACTGAAAAATCTTGAACAACTTTTAAATTTCTCTAAGAGTTGTTATTTACTTTAACTATTTTTACTAAGTTGATAGTTCATATTTTGCCATCTATTTCATACAATTTTCCAAATATATTCAGTGAAAAATTTCATAAACTATAAAATTTAGATACTTTTTTTTTTTTTTCGAGACAGGGTTTCTCCATGTAGTTTTGGTGCCTGTCCTGGATCTCACTCTGTAGACCAGGCAGGCCTCGAACTCACAGAGATCTGCCTGGGTCTGCCTCCCAGGTGCTGGGATTAAAGGCGTGTGCCAATGCCACTCAGCTAGACACATTCTTAAGTGTAATTATATCTTCTGCCTGGTTTAGTAGCTGTGTTTATTGTCATTTCTTTCTTTCTTTCATTATTCTCTTTTACTGCCAGTTTTTGTTTTTAATTATGAATATTAACTTTGCCTTTGATTATACTTCTTGACAGATTTTATTTCTAGTAGTTGTCCTTTTTTACTTTTTCTCTTGTCCTTAAATATTCTTAGTTTTGTAAGTTGAATTGTTGGCTTATACAGTTGCATTACTTTTATTTAGTAATAAGATGAATTTAAAATCTTAACCTCACACCATGGCAACTTGAACCACTTCTCATAGGGTGAGCTGTCCTGTAGCCAGAAGGTTTCTCCGGTCCCGCCAGGCCCCTGCAGTCCCGTGGCCTACTTATAAAATAATCAATCAGGAGCTTATATTAATTATAACTACTTGGCCACTAGCTCAGGCTTATTACTGACTAGCTCTTACACCTAAATTAACCCATAACTCTTATCCATGTTTAGACATGTTGCTTGGTATCTTTTCTCAGTTCTGCCTTGATATCTTGCTTCCTCAGTGTTTGGCTGGTGACTCCTGCTCAGCCCTTCCTCTTCCCAGAATTCTCCTCGTCTACTTGCCTTGCCTATACTTCCTGTCTGGCTATTGGCCAATCAGCATTTTATTTATCAACCAATCAGAGCAACACATATTCACAGCATACAGAAAGACATCCCACAGCACTCTCCTGTTCCTGTGAGAATCTCTCCATTATTTGTTGTTAGTCCTGGGAAGTGTGATTGTATATTTGGCTCCCACAGTCTACATTGTTTTAAAATTCTCTACAAAGATTTTAGAGTCACTCGTAATAAACTTTATCAAATTAATTATAGTAAATATCTAAATTAGCAAGGTACATGTTCAGTTACATTCATTATACTCTGTGTTTTCCAGCCCTTAAACATGACTTCATGGTCAGTTTTTGTGTAGAAACCTACAATTTCTCTGTAGTTAGTTAGCCAAATAGAATAAATTTAATTATAGAGGTGTATTTTAAATATAGTGAGTAGTACCTTAACTGATACTTCTTCTCCTCCTCTTCCTCCTCCTTCTTTTTTTTCTTTTATTTTTCTTTACTTTTGTTTTGTTTTGTTTTCAAGATAGGGTTTCTCTGTATAACCCCCCTGGCTGTGCTGAAACTCACTCTGTAGACCAGGTTGGCCCTGAACTCACAGTGATCCATCTGATTATGCCTCTTGAGAGCTGGCATTAAAGGCATGCACCACCATCGCCCAGCAGGTCTTATCTTTTAAGACAGTGGTTCTCAACCTTTCTAATGCATTGAACCTTTAATACAGTTCTTCATGTTGCAGTGACCCCAACCATAAAATTATTTTTATTGCTACTTCATAACTATAATTTTGCTATTGTTATGAAATATCATGTAAATATGTGTTTTTCTATGGTCTTAGGCAACCCCAGCAAAAAGGTTGTTTGATCACCAAATGGTTTGGACCCACAGGTTGAGAACAGCTGTTCTAAGACGTTGGAGTCTGGGATTTGGCCTTTGAAACTGAAGCTGTAACATTACAATTAGTTACATTATAAGCTTAGCCAAATTGTTTAACTTCTCTATATTTAGTAACTCATAAACTGGGCATAGTCAGAACCTTCCAGTTAGGTTTGCTA
>CABHPH010120352.1:2461-17772 GCA_902168325.1 Peromyscus nudipes
AAAAAAAAAAAAAAAAAAAGCCAGTTATCTCATGTCACATCACACATGCAACCCAGTCATTCTCTGAAGGCTACCTTCATTCATAAGTTGCTCTACATTTTCCTGCCTGCTTTTATATCCAAATTTTCTTTCTTTTTTTAAATTAAAGGCTAAGTAGTAAGAATTATCTTTACTTAAAAACAAAAACACGCTAAGAGATTAATTCACCCAAGGTCAACAACAGACATGCTGGCCTTAAGCATAAAAGTTTTCAGAATACCCTGGTGTTAAACAAACCATGTTTTAAAACCTTAACTTTTCAAATTTGGGCAAATAGGACTTACTAAGTTTAGAACGACACATTCTAAAATATATATATTTTAATAGTCTATTTAGACTAATTACAAGCATGTCTTTTCATTAACAAGAAAGTATATGAATTGTAATTAATAATTTCAATTCCTCCCATTCAGAAAAAAAAAAAACACTAAACTGGTTAACAGGTGGTGCTTTAAGACGTGTGCCAGCGTGTGTGCGTGCAAGAGAGGGAAAGACACACACACTACTGCTCAATGTCAGAAGCAGAGATACAGAGGTTCAAAAAGGCTTCAATGGTCTAGTCATAAAAACCTCTTTATATGTCACCTTAAAAAAGCTTTCAAGCTAGGCACAGGGGCACATGCCTTTAAACTCAGTACTCAGTAGGCAGATGTAGGCACATCTCTGTAAGTTCCACATCAGCCAAGGGTGCAGTGAGATGCTGTCTCAAAATGAACAAACAAAAATCTTACATTTTAATCAGTCAGAGTGACACCTGCTCATAATATCAGTACTAAAGAGGTTGAGGCATGAGGATTGCTGCAAGTTTAAGCAATACCATTTGAATCCTGTCTGAAAAACAAAACAACTTTCATCTACTCTGAGAATATAGGAGGGGTGCTGTGGGGTTTTTGTTTTGTTTTGTTTTGTTTTTTGTTTTTTGTTTTTTGTTTTTTTAACCAAATAGCATGCTGAAGTTTCCATTTTAGATGAATCACCTTAGTGGCTGAATAAGAGACATACATCTCAGAGGAAGAAAACGGGAGGTGGGGGACCATGAGAAAGCCTATACAGTGGTCAGGGTAAGGAGATAAAGGACAGGGTAGGAGGGAAGGAAGGGCTTTTGGAATGACTAGCTGAAGAGAGGAATTCAAGGTAATAGAAGTGGCAAACATGCCAACTGGAAAAGAATGACAGCGAGACAGGTTTGGGACAGCTGGGGTCCGAGTGAAAGGTGTAGTGCTGAATGTCAATTTGGAGAGACGCACAGCAGGAAGTGGATGTTCCGGTGAAGCTGGGGACAGATCTTTGGAAGACAAGTTATCTTTAGCACATAGATTAAAACTAGAAGCTTTCTTTTCTGAGACGGCTACAACACCTTTCTTTATTAGTCCTATTCTCTCTGGTCACTTTATGTTATGTTTCCCTGGTTTTCTAAATGAGGTGCTAGACTATCTGCAGAGTCACACAGGTTGTCCTGTTTATAACATCAGAATCTAAGAGGAAACTAAGGAAGGATATTGTCCTCTTAAGTTTGAAAGGTTCAGCCATAAAGTTACTATGAGCGGGATGTCTCATCTTAATTCCATGGAAAGCTGTTTGAATATGTGAAGCAATTACAGAGTCAGATCTTCTTCCATGCATCCTTTAAAGGCAAACATAACAAGCTAACTCAGTGATTTCTACCCTAGTTATTCATAAGTTTCCATAGACATGTAAATCTAACATAAAGTACTATACTACCTGACCCCTTTCTTGTGTCTGTGAGGAGGAAACAGACAAGTAATCTAGCACGAGATGTATCTCCAGCTCTCCTTTTTTCACTTTTAAGACAGGGTCTCACTTGATTACCCAGGCTGATCTTGAACTTGTGGTCTTCCTGCCTCAAAAAGACTCCCAACCAGCAGTTACTACAGACCTGTCCTAAAGGCCTGGCCAAAAATCCCATATCTTCTTATCATTCCAACTACCATAGCATTTTTGCTGTTTTTTATCTTATTTTTCTAGCTATTTTTATTCAACGCCAAGGATTAAACTCAGGACCTGTGCCTGCTAGGCAAGCACTCTATCCTGAGGCACATTCCTATCAGAGATGTCCTACTCTCTGACACAGTGATGTTGCCATGTACAAAAGTGTTGGGCCACATTCACAACTATCTTGGGAAGCATGTGGCCTGGTCCCAAGCGAGACATGTTTTAACAGATGTTTCTCAAGACACACAGATGCATTCAATTTTTACAACACATACCATGGACCCTATTTTTCAGTTTTAAAATCTATTACAAATATCTCTGCATAGTCTTACTAAAAATATGGCTACACAATAGAATGTATTACAGAATTTGTTTAATCAAGTCCTACCATTACTCTTTAAAGTTTTACATTGTCATCTGGGTGTGGTGGTGAATGTCTGTAGTCCTTGGACTGAAGAGGGTGAGGCCAGCCTAGGGACACAGAAGTGCACTGTCTAATAAACTAAAATTGTACATTCTCATCATCAAGACCACAGGTTTCTTTCCACTTTATATTCTAAAAGTAAAATAAGTATATTTTATGTTGATTATCTTTCTTCCTCTACTGCTTGGACTGATTTTGTTTTCTTATCCCTCCTATTCATTGACAAAATTGTAATCATCTTGCCTTAGCTTTACAATGTTTTCCTAGTATTCAAAAGTTATCTGGAGTCAGAATTAAGAGGAAGTTATGTTCAAATCTGATATACACTTCCCTCGAAGGCTCAGGAAACACAGAGAAAGAGGAAGTAGAGAGAATGGACGAGTCAGAGGATGGGAAGGAATGCTGCGGAACTCTCTGCTCTGGACATGGCACTGTGTCACACTAACAAACTCAGAACAGCTCTGATTACCTGCACAGGGTATGTGTAAGGTAGAGTCTGGAACATTCTAGCATGGAGAGAATTGGGGTAGGGCTTCCTAAGCTCCCTGAGGAACTATTAGCAATTAATTGTTGCTGGGAGAGGGACATTTTCTTTAGCAGTATAGCCATTTGCAAATTGTCCATACTTCAGTAAGTAATTCCCCACTCAAGTTCATGTAAGCAGTCATAGTTAAACTCAGTGGGTCACAGCAATAACAACAAAAGACATCAGGATAGAAGACATCTTGGAAGGAAAATTTGGTGGGAGTAAAAGGGTAAAGAGGTCATGAGCGTGACCCAGATACGTTATATGAATGTATCAAACTGTCAAAAAAAAGTATTTTTTTAAGTGTGGCATATTTGTTAAGGAACTTGGATGATCAAATAAAAAATACAATTGTAACTAGATAAAAAAGGAGAAAAGATACACTTTCTTAAAGTTCAAGTTTGACTACACATTCTACTTTAAGTAGTCAATGCTGGAGGGCTGCCTAATGATAAACTGAACATGTTCCCTTTTGAATTCTGAATTACATTTCATGAAATTAATTTCACTTTTACATGTATAATCATATAAATGTGGAAACTAGGAAAGGAGGCAACAGAGTTTTATAGGCTGGAGAGCAGATGGATCAGCAGTAACAAACTAAGAAGACCGCAGATGGCCAATTCATGGAGGAAGGGAAAGCCTGGTTTGTACCACAAAAATCCAGATGCTTAGGATCTCCAACACTGTATAGGTGGCATGAAGAAAAGGGCTGAAAGTAAATAAAAGGGTGGGTTGGAAGCTCTTTAGGAGCAGATGAATCCTTTCTCAATCCCTGTGGAAGAAAAGTCTGGCCCACTGTGAGAGAACAGTGGAGAACTACTACACATAATGGGTCCTAACCACATAACACCAGGTTGACCGAAAGTCATTATTAAACCCCAGCCCTCTTCTCTCCCTTGGTACCCAGGCGCTTTCCATATAAACAGGATGAGTGAAACCTCTGGGGACCTGGTCAAACTCAAGGAGAAGGCCAAGACACTAACAGTTAAGACCACCACTGTCCTACAGTTAAGTTCATGGTTTGGAGCTGTTGGACTCCAAACATATCCATGAAGCTTCCAAAGTAGTGTCTTAGTCATTTACACCCTATCATTTATCATTTCATGTGTGGGCATAAGCCCAGGGCTTTACATGTGCTAAGTGCGTGCTCGACCATTAAGCTACAATCCTACCTCCTAGTCTCCTCCCCCATCCAGAGTGTTAAGAATTTGGTGAAAGCCTCTACTAGGAAAGATAGAGATTAAAACAAATGGAAATGGAGATGAAGAGCTATATGGTCTGGTGAAGAATAGGAACTCAAAATAAGCACCAAAACAAGGCAAAAAAAACGAAAACAAACCCTCAAACAAACAAACCCCTTCCCCTGAGGATAAAAGAAGACACTACCCTATGAAATGGGATACTATGAAAACACCAAAGGACTACCCAGGGAACAAACAGAACTCTCAGAAACATGATAGCAAAATAAAAATTCAGCAGGCAGAATGGAGTATGTAACAACAGAGCAAAAAGGATGAAAAACAGCAAAGAAAATAAGAAGAAAATGAAGAAACAAACAAAAACAGTCCCAGAAGCAGAACATCTGGATCACAAGGATCCTACATGAAAAACAAAACCACCAACTAATTGAAAGAAATGTCCCCAAACTGAGGATGTGAGTTTTCACTATAAAAGGACCACTGAATGCAGAGACTAGAAATGAACCAATTCATTCGTATTCATTATAAGTAGAGACCTAAGGTATTTTATAATACACCAGGTATGAGAACTGAATGTAATCTCCTTAAATTGTGTAAACACTAAGTGAACCATAGAAAACAACAGAAAATTTCCAAAGGAAAAGTCTTCTTACCAAGAATTCTTATCCTAGTTAATCTTTTCTTTGCAAAGATTCTGTTAGCTACATGCTCTACCTTATCAAGAATACAAATTCCCCAAGAAAAAGTCATGAGAGCAGAAAGAATTTCCAAGATGACTCTATACAGCCTACTGAGGGAACAACCAGGCCAGAATAACAAGTGACCAGGATACAACACATGCTGAAGGCGGTCATCATCAAGGATCTGCTCAGCTAAGCTCAGAGGAGCCCCAATTTCTCTGTGCAGGTTGTACTAAGCCTGTACCAAGTGCTGCCTCATCTGATCTATTAACTTATCCCTGAGTATATCTGGCTTGTCTTACTCAGGAGATCTACAGGGAAACCCCGTTTTCTTAGGAGAAGACACAGGCAGCCTGCCTACTCGTTCTTGTTCTGTTCCTGCTGGAGCTCCAGCCTCTGACTCACTCCCACCCTCACCCCAGCTGTGGGGAGCCCTGCATTTTCCCAGGACTTGTGCCGAGAAGCCATCTCCATCGCAGTCTTAACTCTTAGAGAAACTGAGCTAGGCAAAGCCAAGCCTCTCAGGACTACTCTTCTGGGGAGCCTTCCAGTTAAAGAGGAACCAGCCAGGCGTGGTGATGCACGCCTTTAATCTTAGCACTGTGGAGGTGAGGAAAGTGGATCTCTGGGAGTGTGAGACCAGCCAGGGCTACACAGAGACATTCTGTCTCTAAAAAACGAGGAAAGAAAATATCAGTCTTATCCTACAGGTTTCTCTGCATTTGGTTTTTATATTAAGCACGTTTTCACTAATATCGAGGTAAAGATTTGTTAATACAGGAAAAACAGATGAGAACAAAACAGTAAGTGCAGAGATGACGGCCTTAAGGACAGGATGCTTCAAATAAACCAGACTAAACTTCTGTACTTCAAATGCAGAGGGGAGAAAAACTGCTATCGTTCTTAGGACTGATTCACACATCAATTTACTTGCTTAATCTGCTTTTTTGTATTAGACTGTAGAAACTTAGGCTTTCAAATATATCAGCACCTCCAGGTCCCAAAATAAGTGTGTGCAGTATTAAAACAAAAACAAAAACACAAGGCAGCTGTCATCAAGGTTTTATCACCTTGAGAGGGCCCATTAATTTATGTTAGTAAAAAAGTAATTATTTCTGGATCATGTCACTACATACTATATTAATGTTTAATGGTGCAGTTTACTGTTCATTATCATTACTATCATTTCTAAACATAAGCTAATACTACCAATGAATCGGAATTCTGATAGTCTTGAGAAAATTTCCATCATTTTATGTATCTTTTATTAAAAATGAAATTCTCTTGGAAGAGACACAGCCTGGAGTCTCCGTGGACTTTATACCTGGGCTAATGTGGCAATCTGTGGTTGGGCTTGAGCTGTCATTTGTTGGTTTTCAGCTTCTGTTACAGCAGCATCTCCACTCTGCTGGTTGTCTGCTCCAGATTCCATGGTCATTTAGTTACCTACAATAATATGGAAGAGCGTTACAAGCACTACAGTGCCTTGTACTTGCGTGACTTTAAAGGCAAACTTCAAGTTATAAATAGGTCTATGTGATGGTTAGGTTAGTAAATGCACTTAGAAATCTAGTTAAAACAGAAGAGAGCTGACCTTTTACTCAACTTGTTCAAATCTGCTGAGTTATAAACCCTAGTACCTTCAAAAAACAAACAATGAAGAAATGCAAGTCTTCCTTTGGGTGTTTCTTGCTAACAGGAAATAGGAATGGTCCCTCTCGTGACTCTTCCTTTACTAACGAGGAGGGCAGGTGGCAGCAAAGCTGACTTTCTCAAGCTGCACCAGTCAGGTTCAGAAAGAGGGTAGAAAGCAGGAGCGAGCGTCAGGTCTGAGATACTGGCTTCAGATCCCTCCTCTAGGCATTTCCTCCTGTCAGAGTAAGAAGCAGAGCAACTGTAAGACACTCCCTAGCAGATAATGGTAACAAGGCAAATCAGCCCAAGTGTCAGAAGCCCACGTGGTGGGATATGGAGGTAAAAAGGTAGTAAGATTAAGACCAGAGCCTAATCAGAGACTCCAAATACTGAGAAAGTCATGGTGCTCCACTCCCCACCCATGGCAGAGCGTAACACAGAAGCAAAACACCTTTTCATATATTGGATTATAAGCTCTAGATAAGTCAACACTGGACTCTTGTACACTTTAGACCCTGTTTTGCTAAGTGTTTGCGTATCTGTGTAGTGCTCTGGCGCCTCACAGCAGCAGAGTCAGTGGAGAAAGCTCCTAGAAGCAGGAGTTACATGCAGATTAGTACAGTTTCAGATAACTGGGGAAGCAACCCTTTCTAAATAATTTTTTTGGTGGGGAAAGGGAATACTTCTGGTGTATCCCTCTTCTAACTCAATGCCTACATATTACCAGACAAAAATGAATTTATTATGAGCAGTATCTATACTCACCCCTCATGTAACAGAAATCTCAATGCTTTACCAAACAACTCTAAAACTAAGAATCAAAATTGGCATCCATCCTCATGATCATTATATACTATCAAAATGTATCCAATATTTAACACATCATTATTTATAAGTAACAGTTTAAATTGAAGATAAAATGTTTCTTCAGAAATTAATATAAAAAGTTAGAAGTACCAGCATCCACAAAACACAGACAACAAAGTAAAAAGGTCACCAGACTTGATAACATGGTTATTTAAAACAGTCATAAAGCTCCCAAGACACTGGGAAAAATAACTGCCACGAACGCCACAAAATCATCTGAAGTGGAAGTATGAGTCAGTATGAAACTCAATGTTTAGTTTACAAAAATGCAGTTCAAAAGTATCTGATGTCATATTTGGTTTTTAATACCATAAAATCATCTTTAGGAGGGCTATGAAAAGAATTACTTCAGTAAAAAGAAACCGGTCTACAACGTAATGACATTAAATGGAAGGGAATCCCATTCATGTTTAAAAAAAAAAAAAAAAAGGAAAACAACAGCTGTGAAGGTGCATGCATGGAAAGAGTGTGGGGTGCTATCTACAGAACTTCTATGGGATGACAAGTCTCATCATCTGGTGTTCTTTTTACATACTTTACTATCAGTACTGGTTGATTTTTTTCCTTCTAGGGATTCAAGAGTGTTTGTACAGCTTAAAGAAAAAAAAAAAACCTCATCAATATCAAAAGTCATGAATAACATTTGTGAGCTATGAAACCAAACTATATTTCAATAGTGATTTGAAGATACCCATTGACATTTTCTCGAATCTCACTTGGTTTTGGCCGACTGTTTACTCTGTATTTACGAATGGGGGGGGGGGAACCTGAAATAACCTGGTGATTATCATTCATGAAAATTTAAATTATCATAAGTTATACTCTAAGATTTTTAAGAAAAACATACTATGTAAAAATAGAAAAACAACTGATCTATACTTTTGACCTGGAGGAAGTGGCATGTGGTTGGTACAAAGCAGTCCTTTGGGGAGCAGTAAATGAATACTGGACTACGTCCTTTGCAGATAAAATAGACACAGTCATTTATAAGGCTATTCCCCCCACACATACTCTCACAGCCCTGCTGCCATCCACACAGTCCCCTCGACCATTGATCAAAGGCAGTCTACAGACGGCCACTTTTTTGTTCCTATTACAACACACTCAGACTACTTACTTTAAAAAAATTGAAGGTAGAAGGCTTCTTTATGAGATTTTGTTTCAGAAAATAAGATTCATTACTAAATCACAATAAAAGATGAGAAAATTTAATTATAGCCACAGACACTCAAGACAGGGCTATGATTTTCTTTATTTCCCCCCCCTCTAATTAGATAATATTCTTTCTCATTGGAAGCTATAGTTTTTCCAATGGTTACAAGCCCCCAACTAAACTGCCAGTATTTTGTTACCACTTCATTCAGATGGCTACCAACCCTTATTCAGGGTAGAGATCAGCCTTAAACTGTTAACTTCTAGCTTAAACAGACACCAACCAAATGGGCAACAGCACCAATAGTGTCTGTCATAAGCAAACAGTGCTGGTAAGAATTACTATGGCAGATGAGAAGGTTCCTGGACTCAACCACAACAGACACTCTTCTCTTGGTTTTCACCTTGAAGGCACTACAACAGCAAACCGCCAGTTGGACTGAGCTGACATGTAAAGTGGGATCATTTATGTCACACTTCAAAACTTGTGCCTGTTTATGTCCTCTAGTATAGGAAGAAGAGACTGTGTAGCAACATGTGTAGAGTCTTCAGTTTTATCATTAATCCAACTGTCGTATCTAGGCACAGACTAACCTATCAGAAACAATTTGTGGGATCTTGAACAAGTAAGAACATAAAAATTAGCCTCTGGGGCGGAGGCAAAGCAGGTAAAGGTGCTTGCCATGCAAGCCTGGCAACCTGTGTTTGATCCCTGGAAGCCTCAAGGGAGAAACAACAACAACAACAAACAAACAAACAAACAAACCAGACTCCACAAAGTCATCCTCCAAATGCCATCCCTACCTCCATCACAAAAACAGTAATTTTTTTTTTTTTTTATTTTTTTTTTTTGGTTTTTCGAGACAGGGTTTCTCTGTGTAGCTTTGCGCCTTTCCTGGAACTCACTTGGTAGCCCAGGCTGGCCTCGAACTCACAGAGATCCGCCTGGCTCTGCCTCCCGAGTGCTGGGATTAAAGGCGTGCGCCACCACCGCCCGGCAACACAGTAATATTTTTAAAATCCTAACTCTCAAAGTTACTGGACTTGGAATTTTTAAAGTGCAATGGGCTAATTCACAACAAAATAATTCCCTTTACTAATGTACTTTGCTAACAATAGTCTTAAATTGTATCAATCTACATGATACACATTACGCTTATATGAAAACACTGTATCTAAACATGCTGGCCATTGTTGAAGCTACTAAGAGAAAACAAAGAACAGAATGAAACTTTAGACAACTTTTCCTTACAGTGCTTACATTCTGCTGTGCAGGAGCAGGGCAAGAGAGCAGGCAAACAAGATGTCTACCATGTCAGAGGGTGGAAGTGTGTAGGAAAATCAGACTAGTAAAAAGAGTGGCAATATTGTGTGTGGCACATTAGTCAGTATTATGAAGGCTGACCGCTGGATCTGTCCTAAGAAGGTAGCATTAAATTCCCTAAGTAGCACCCACACAGAAGTGTGCTGAATCAGACATAAATCTGGCAGCACTACCTCCCTATCTGTCTACATCAAGTTAACACAAATTGTCATCAAACTGCAAATTAAAGCTCATCAAAGCTAGCCAAGCTGCCACTTTGACAATCACTAAATGAAAAGGAGGTTGTGAACCTTCACTTCTTCTTCCTGATTTTTATTCTTTTCCTAAGAACCTCAGTCCATAAGATCCTCAATAGTCTACAAGTTTTTGAAAAGTAAATCCATCTTCAGGGCTGGAGATGGTTGAGCAGTGCAGAGTACACACTGACTGCTCTTGGAGAGCCCTAAGTTTGGTTCCCAGCACCCACATCAGGTAGCTCACAAAAACCTGTAACTCCAACTTCAGGGGATCCAAGGCTGTCTCCTGGCTTCTGTTAGTACCTGCACAAACATGCCTAGTCTCACACACGCAGACACATTTTTAAAATGAAATAAATCTTAAAAAAAAAAAAAAAAGAACAGATTCATCCTTCTCATAACCTGGCTATTTAAGCCCCGAAACTCACAAACTTAATTATTTTAAAGATGTGAGATGAGAGTTCAACGAAATGCATTTCTAACTAATGGAACGCATGCTGTTTGTTAACATGGAAATAACCTCAACTAGAAATGAGAAAAAGGTTCCCCAGCACAAGAACAAGCTCACAACTCATCTTCAACTATTCAAACTCCAGGGATTTAAGGAAACCACATAAACAGAACTCTGAAGTTTCCAGGGCAACTCTGGCAATAGGCATATTTGGGCACATAATTTAAAAGCTGACTAGGGTTAGAGATGACTCAGCAGTTAGGACTGTGTGCTGCTCATTCAGAGGAGCTGTGCTTTTTTCCCAGCAGTCACATGACCAGCAGCTCTAATTCCACTCTAGGATCTGACACCTCTGGCCTCAGCACGGACCTGCACTTATATGTACATATCTACACACACACACACACACACCCCACACACACCTCAGCAGGTACCTGCACTTATATGCACATCCCTACACACACACACACACACACACACACACACACACACACACACACACCCCTTAAAGACAAATCTTTAAAATAAACCTTACAACTCTGTTGTCATAACTACATTACAAATGTTCTGCAGAGGTACACCCACTCTTACATGGGATACAATCATTTCTAGTTCTTTTGTACTTGGTTTCAGTTTTCTGGAGGGTCTGAAAGCCTTGTCATGCATCATCCTTCCACCTCTGCTACATGCTCTTTTCTGAAATGTAACTGAAGAGTGGAAAAGCTCAGCTTCTGTGTGGCACAAGTTATTTCACAGCCAATAACCACGTGGCACTGCCTGCACTCCACCACCTTCTTTCTGGTTGTTGCCTTGAATTCACATTTGCCATTTGGCTGTTTTGATATGTCTAGTCTATCAGAATTGAGATGTATGTAATCAATACTCCAAACCGAGCAATGTTCCAAGCTTCTGAGACTAATAATAGTCTCTTGGTGGTAAATATAGCATCCCTTCATTGAAACCAGGTAAGAAAGTCATATTCAGTCATCATATGCATACCATTTTAGACACATACCCAACTCAATACTTATTAACCCCAACTGTCTAAACCCAAGATTTGGTCAGACTGTTTATATTCTAAAAAAAAAAAAAAAAAAAAAATTAAAGTGTATTGATTTTAAAAGAATGAGTCAAGACAGGCAATGAGATCAACTAAAACAAATAGCTATCTACACCAAGTTGATTAAATTCTGTTCTAAAATTTCTGAACCCTTACCAAGGCCCTTTTCAAACAGAATAAATCTATACTTAAGTCTCTTCTCTAGATAACAGAAGACAAGAAAAGTTGCATGTAACATGAAGGTGATTGTAATGTAATGACTTAAATTAATTCTAGGGGCTGGAGAGAGAGTTCATCAGTTAAAAGTGTTTGCTTACTCTTCCTCGATCAGAGTTAGGTTCCAGGACACCAGGTGGTTTACAATTGCTTGTCACTCTTGTTCTAGGAAATGAGACACACTCTTCTTGATGCTGCAGGTACCCAAACACATGTGGTATGCGCTCTCGCTCTCTCTCTCTCTCTCTCTCTCACACACACACACACACACACACACACACACTGACACACACACACACATACACACACCCCTTATAAACAAACAAACAAATAAATAAATACTTGAATAAATTCTAGAAAGGCTTTAGTTTTCATACTTTCATAGACAATCTGTACCAACAGTAAACACCAGTATAACCTAACCACCACTCCAAATGGAGAAAGCAAATAGCAACACACTGCAATATTACTTAATAAAGTCCAATTTATTTGCTTAACTCAGAGAAATTTTAATTTCAGTATTTTATGGTTTACTGCAGTTTTGTAATTACCATGCTTTTGGAAAGCCAGTTTTAAAAAGTTGAACATGTAGTATAGCTTAAGAAAAGGCATTTCTCAAAGCAAGCATTCAGCAAGAGTGAATTGGGAAAGTGTTATGTGATTTGTGTAAACACTGTGCGACTTATGGCAGTCATTTATGAGTATCAAGTATATAGTTCTTTTCAACAAGAAAGCTGAGAAATCCAAGTTTCTTATCTTCTTTTTCAACTACAGGCAACATTCAATTGCCTTGTTTTCTTTCAGGTGAGACTCCACAGGGCTCTGAGAACAAGCTTTCTGCTATCTGGTCACCAGGAGATAGTGTTGCCTGGCAAGCAACTGCAACTGTGCAGCATTTGAAACAGCAACGTTTTTAATGATGGTATTAGCGCCTTTAAAAAGCAAACATTTATTTACCATGTGCATGCACAAGTACAGCAGTCAGAGGGCAGCTCTGTGGGGATTCTCACCTTCTGTTAGTAGGTTCCTGCTACTGAACTCAGGTCATCAGGCCCGACAGCAAGCACCTTTACCCACTGAGCCTCACATGGCAACATGTTTAGCCTGCCTCTTCCCTGTGAACTTTCTTTGCAAACACTCACCTCATACAGCTTTGTACACTGAGCCTTTTCAAAAAGCTGACACTCTAGGCAATGTCTACACGTAAAGTGCTACAAAATGGACCTGGAAGCTTGTTTCTTAAAAAAGGACTATACACCTTCAAAAAGCAGTTACTTTTACAAAAGTAGTTTTCACATTGAAGGAGAGTGAAACTGTCTTTAAATTTTAAGTTCTGCTTTATAAACTCGTCCAATTCCCAAACTGTAAGGATCCCAAAGTTATGACCTGAAGTTAAATATTTAGTATTCTATTTGATGTGGTTAGCAAAACCTAAGTGACTGTGTGAGATCACTACATTCAATGGACACTGAATGGACACGTAGTTTAACATAGTTTAAACAGCAGCTTAGTTATTTTGAACTAAGTCTTGAAATGCGACTCTTGGTGAAATGTTTACATGTCAGATACGGAACAGTGAAAACTCAGCTCCCCGAGGTGAGACTGCATGCTAGGGCAGGGGTCTTAAGACACACATTCTGGCTTTAGCTCTGACCTCACAGACAACTACAGATGCTGAGAGGTCTGTAAGGAATTTACAGGTTGCAGGGCTATCCTCACAGCCATCAATATTATAAAAGTGGAAAACTGTATGTATAGTAAACATTGAAACTCTACAGACTAACAAAATATGTGAATCATTTAATTATATGTTGCCTACCAGTCAGTCAGCAAGTGAAAAAAAAACCCCAAAGATATAGCAGACTATATTTAAAACAGACATGGATATTCTAAAAAGCTGACAAATGGCATGCAAACAATGGCACACATTTTTATTTTTATTTTATTTACTTATTTTTTTACATTAGGGTTTATTACTGGTGTAACACACTGTGAATCTGGACAAATATATAATGACATGCATTCACCATTAAAGTATTATACAGAATATTTTTCTTTATGTATGGTTTTGAGAGAAGACATGGTTCAGTATTTTTATCTTTAGTCTTGAAGTAATCAACATCAAGTCTAACCTTCCAGGTAGACATTTTTTTATTATCATGTTACTGATTTCTCAAAAAGTCATTTTGATTAACACAATTTCAATACCATTCTTAGGTTTCAGAGGAAGATAACACTATGTAAACCATCAGAATTAATGAAAACTCAAAGTACAAAACACTTTTTTTATGCCACAAAAAATAAATTTCCTCTTTAGGTTAAAAAAAAAAAATCTGCAATTAAACCAGGCCTGGTGGTGCACACCTTTAATCTCAGCACTTGAGTGTGTATGTGTGCGTGTGCAGAAGCAGGTGGATCTCTGAGTTAGTTCCAGGGCAGTCAGGGCTCCACAGAGAAACCCTGCCAGGGTTGTGTGAGGGTGGAAGTGGGATGGGGGTGTTCTGTGCTTCCTGCACAGTGGATGTTCTGCTAAAAACCAGAAAGCAGTGGATTAAAACACACAAGAACATTTTCTCAAAGAGCTTACAATTTAGAGATGAAATATTCTATCAAAGGAGACAAGTATAAAGTAAACTTATGATCTATAAATATTCCCTCTAACAAATACTACTATTTAATAAGCTATTTAAAACCACACACTTCTATCTGGAAATGATGACTAGGATATAAGAAATTGGGGGGGGGGGTTTACAAGACCTGGCACTTATTGTAATCTCTCCACTGATACAGATCTAACTAAAAACATACTGAAATTAATTCATTTTTCCATGACCTACGCTAGAATATTTCCTCCAAGTGATCAATTTATAAACTAAAACTGATACTTCTTAGAGACAACCTTTAGCAGTTATTAATAAAACAAGAGCCTTGAAAACTTTTTCAGAGAGAAAATGCTACAAAAAACAAATGCTTTCCTTTGACAGTGAGTACATCATTTACATTCCAAAGGGCCAGCTCAGTCTTTCTAAAAGAAAACGAATGCACTATCACTCACCTCATGTCTAAGTTTAAAACTGAATTTCCCAAATAATTTATAAGTAAATACAAAATATATATATAAATAAATACCCACACTAACAGCATAAATTCACTCGAAAAGTAGCCAATGACTATGTTATGCTCAAAACTGTCACTTCTTGGCTCTTCATTTTCATTTTCTTCCATCAGTCACTCCGAAAAAGGTTATGGACACAGATTAATGGAGTAGAGCAGGAGGTAGGATACAGCTCCACATACATTGGAGACTTCAATTGTTTTTCACTATAGTGGTATTGTTTGCTAGGCTTTCAGACTTACTTGGAAAATGTGACATTAAAAAAAAAAAAAAGGAAGAGAAAAAGATTCAGCTAGGCAGTGGTGGAGGAAATCTTTAATCCCAGCACTTTGGAGGCAGAGACAGGCAAAGCTCTGTGAGTTTGAGGCCAGCCTGGTCTACAAAGTGAGTTCCAGGATAGCCAGAGCTGTTACACAGAGAAATCCTGTCTC
>CABHPH010120355.1:0-22952 GCA_902168325.1 Peromyscus nudipes
CCCCCAAAACAGCATAATTTCTAAGTCTCTCTCAGAGCTAACTCTTATTTTAGAGAAGAAAAAAAAAATTAGATAACTGATCACAAATGTGCACTGATTTATTCTTCTAGTAGCAGCAATGAACTCACAGTGGCCCACTAAGAAGTCTCAACTCTGTGATTAAAAGATGAAATCCACAAGGCTTGGCCCACCAAGGACTAAAGAGCGTGCTGCTGTTCTTGTCTTGGGCCCCATCACCACCATGCTCTTAGCAGATTAACAGAACTAAACTACAGCAGGTTTAGGAGCTGTTCCCTGCTATAAAAGCATGTTTCTTTAAAATTTACTTAAACTCAAGCCAGAAGTGGTGGCACATGCCTTTAATCCCAGCACTCAGAGGCAGGAGGATGTCTGTGAGTTCAAGGCCAGCCTAGTCTACAGAGCAAGTTCTAGGACAGCCAGGGCTGTTACACAGAAATATCCTGTCTTGAAGAAAAAGAAGAAAAAAAAAAAAGCCCTAGACACTGCTGGCTCCTCTATTATTTGTAATTCTGTGATTACTACATCATTTTCAGTAGGTGCTATAAGGAGTAATGGTTATTCAGGGTGTCCAGGGTCACCTTGGCTCCATTTTGTCTCTATTCCATAACAAGCGAAGTTCACCTTCCCAAAACAGAATTTAAAAACTGAATTGAAGGAGGGGTTACGCTTCCCACCGCCCTTGCCTCATAGGACCAGAAGACTGGTGAACTGGGTACCTCCAACCACACACTGATGGAGAACTCCTTCACAAGGTCACAAGGAGAAGCAGAGGGTAGCCTGGTGTATACCTCCCACTGGGCTGAAGTGAGGTGATTCTAGCTCTAGCTTTGAATCTGGGGCCCCCTGACCAATGCGGCTCCTCCAGAGGCTATCTGCACTGTGGTTCCTGTTAGCGATTCCCAGAAACTCAGCCTGCAGTCTTTTTCTTTTTTATGTTATTATTTTCTTTTACTCTGAGACAGAGTTTCACTATATAGCCTTGGCTGGCCTCTGGCTGTGTATGAGACCAAGATGGCCTCAAACTCACAGAAACCAGCCTGCCTCTGCTTCTACCAAGCTGGGGCTTGAAGACTTATGCCACCACATCCAGCCAGTCTCTTCCTTTAGTCCCCCAAACACTTTGCTAAACTAGCCATCTCCCTTTGCAATGTAACAAAGTAACTCACTTTGTCTACATCGGGTAGAACTTGGTCTCGGCAGTTAAAAACCCTGAGCAATATTGTAGCAAATGTTCTTCACTGAGGAACAACTGATACGGAAGGAAACGTACAAGACATTCCCTTGAACTCCAGCTCTTTGTCTCAAAGCAGGGCTCATATCCACAAGCAGCACTTCAAATCTTTCCTTGTATGTACTTTCTCAGACATTTCATTACCTCTGCCATGCAGAGGGAAGAAAATGGTTTTTGTCTAACTAATTTTCTATCAATAAAGAACGTGGTGAGAGTAGGTTGGCAAGACATATGAGAACAGGAAACAGTACGCATCACCCCCTGCACCACTTGGAGTTTATGGAGAATCCTGTAGAGTTAGGTAGCACTTTCGGAACCTTCCCAAGGAGCAGGCGAGGTGATCTAATGCTTATGTATGCCAAGTGATCAGCACTTGGTGCCAAGACGTAGCTTACTTCACGAGGCAGCGGTGAACTTTTCACTCATTTTCCCATCCCTCAGGGAAAAGATAATCACGTAACCACTGACAGAGCAGACAACTAAAACATGACACTCTTACCTAACACCAAAAGCAGACTGAAAACACCCAGGAGCAACCGTGAACGTTCACATTCTTTTCTTGGTATAGAGAAATTAGATTCCATAACATCAGTTAGCAGAGCCAGGAAAAGGAATCCGCTGTAACACTGTTCTCTGAAGTAGCAACAAACTCCTACAAGGGACATTTGATGTCTGGGAGTAATCAATTCGTCTGTACTATCAAGTAACACAGATAGTTTTCAGTAGTACTCAAAGGCAACCCTTTCTGAAGGACCACTTACAAACTTCTGAGGCCAGTTAACGATGCCGACACTCCAGCAGAAGGCTCTGCCAACTAGAACAACGGAGGTGTTTGATCCAACAGGAAGCAGACAGAAGCACCAGCGAAGCTCGTACAATGCTGCTAATGTTAGTCCACCCCAGCGCAGGGCCAGGGACCTCAGTGCTGCCATTACTAAGGCCATTCCGGAGGACGGTGTTCCCCAAACCTGCTGGCCCAAACTGCTTTCATCCACCACATCACAGAGCACCAGCCATTAGTTCTGATAACAGAAGGAATGAGAGCCCCTCCATCTCCGAAATACAAGATGATCTGAGAGGAAAACTCAGAATTTGGCTGCACCAAACCTTAAGAAACAATCATGTCCTAGGAGGTGAAGCAGATGAGTTGCTGAAATGAGTCTAAACTTGACGGTGATAACATGTGAACCACATGTGTCCTTTGGCTGCTTGGCTGGCTCTGTGACTCTCACTCCAGAAATTAAGTATTTCCAGGCTACACATGACACAACAGCCTACTTTGAATGTTTTTATTCGTTTGTATCTTTATACCCTAATCTTTATCAGTCTTTTTAAAATATTATCTATTTGTTTGTGTGTGTGTGTGTGTGTGTGTGTGTGTGTATACCTGAGTGTTATGCGCACCAGGTGTGTGCAGGAGCCCTTGGATGTCAGAAGAGAAACTGGATCCCCTGGAACTGGATACAGATAGTCATGAGCCACCATGTGGGTCCTCTGCAAGAGCAGCAAGGACTTCTAATCACTGAGCGAGCCCTCTAACCCCCATATTAATCTTATCTCAAGTTTACGAAGATGATGCCCATTTATTAGTAACATCAAAATAACAAACACGTAATACTACAGTGATTCCTGAAGCTGGTGTACAGACAAAACCTATACTTAATCTTAATGTAGGTCCTCGGAGAAGTGACAAAGAACTTGTTAAATATTTCATAAAGTTAAATGTACACCATTTAAAGGCTGCTCAGTATTCTCAGATGGCATGCTTCCTATTCTCTGGGCATTCAAATGGCCCTTTTCACAACACAACACTCAAATTGGAGTCGCAGCCCCGCATTGGGGTGAGGGCATCAAATATTTGACAACAATGCAAAGTTTCTGAACACACAATGACCAAAAAGAACTCAGAATTAAACATGTATAGAATGCAAAGTGTTTTCCACAGATCTGCATCATGCAACCTCACCACAGCCTTGGCTGAGTATGTGTGCACACAGGCACGTACATGTACACACACACACACACACACACACACATAGTGTCAGGCTACACAGTAACAATGAGCGCTCCACCTGAAACACCTCAGCTCAGAGTCTAAACTATCAAGCTGCTATAAACTGCAATGTTTTTACTGTACATACAAACTTTTCTGCTCTTAAAAGTACAATGATTTAACTATAGAAAACAAAGACTTTTCATATTTTCCTAACATTACTCCTTAGCATTTAAGTATCAAATTTGTTTATCTGTGGATTGTATTGTGTTAGTATGTTTAATTTTAAAAACTGCTGTCTGAGATGCTGTGATATTAATCTTTGTTGCCAATTTGAACAGATTTAGAGACACCTAGACACAACTCCAGGCATGTCTGTGAGGGCATTTCCTGAGAGGTTTCACTGACCAGAAGACCTACCCTGAATGTGGCTGGCACCATCTCACAGACTCAGATCCTGATCTAAAATAATAGGGAGTGGGGTGGGGGTGGACCGAGCACCAGCATGGGACGTGAGCACCAGCATGGGATGGGGCCAGCTGCCCCACACCACTGCAATGACTTCCTGGTCATGATGGGTGTATGAAGCTGCCTCTGTCAGGACTTGTCACAGCAACAAGACCGTAACTAGTATGGCTGTTTTTCTGAGTGCCATGAAAAGCAGCCAATAACGTGTGGCTTGGGACTAGGAGAGAGTTCCCAACTATTTCTGAAACAGCCCTAAATACATATCTGGCATTCATGTGAACTGGAACTCTCAGCAATGGTGACTCTAAGGTCAGAGTTATCCGTCAACTCTGAGAATCTAAAGACACTCTTGCCCTGTAATATCAAATACTCAGCCAAGAATGAATTCTTTACATAAAAATAAACACATCCACCTCATTATTACTCTAGTTTGTTTTCATCTTTAATAGATAGTAAAATTACATGTATACCAAAGAATGGTTTTAAAATAACTTTCTTAATGATTTGCTGTCAGGTGTTTGACTTGCATTACCTACTTTATATACATAAAGATCATCTGAGGGCACAAACTAATTTCAGGTAAAAAGAGGCCTGAGTAGAAAAATGCTAGAAAAAAAAAAAGGAAAGAAGAAAGGAAATAGGAGGAGGAGGAGGAGGAGGAGGAGGAGGAGGAGGAGGAGGAGGAGGAGGAGGAGAAGAAAACCTGTTTTAACTGGCTGGCAATACCTAAATTACACCATGGCACCTGGAGCTCTGGCACCACCAATGACCTCTGCAGCTTCCCATCTCCAACACTCCAACTCACTCCCTCCAGTCACAAAATGAAAACCTACTACCTCTCTCTGATCCATCTATCAAGCTGCATCTTCATGACCTGTATGCAAGTGTGTTATACTTATGAGGTCTTTAAACACCACTGTGATAATTTCAGTCTTGCTCCCACACTCCCTAGGCCATACTGGACATGTTAGCTTTCCTCTGCTGTCACCAAATGCCAGACACTAGCAGGGGACAGTATCTGGCTCAGTCTGCTGTGGGCTAGCCCCTTGCTTTGGAGCTGTGGCAGCATCGTGGGGAGCAAGGTGGCCCCTCCTGCTGCTGTATGCTAGTAACAGCCAGCATGCTATTACCCTTCTAGACAACCCTGTGACACACCTTCCTCCCAACAGGCCCTGCCTTCTTAAAGGTGCCACAGCCTCCCACAGACCTGCTGTATTAAGGCCTATGGGGACACTTCGGATCTAAACTGTAACACTAAACACAACTTTCCTAACACACTTTGAACTGAGCCTACCTCTTATTTTCATATTTATTATATACCCTTTTCTCTTTTGAGCATCACTCAAATGACCTTCCTTAACAAAGTAGAAAGACATGTATGAACCTTAAAAACATCATAATGTGATGAGCCCAGTCCACATATCATGATGCTATTTATAGGAAATGTCCAGGATGGGCAGATTTGTATAGACAGAACGTACATTAATGTCTGCCTAGGGTTGAGGGGGTAGGAGAGGGAAGGGCTTGGTAACTAGAGGGGTCTAGGGGTTTGATGAAGTGATGAAATCTCCCACAACTGGCGGTGTGATGGCTGCATACAGGTGTGAAATCACTAGAAGCAACTGGACTAATTACACAGCACGTGAACTGCATATTAATAGCTGCTTTCACTCTGGCCTCTTTCCCAGTGGCCCTGTTTTCACTGGCTTCTTTAAAAGCTCCCCAACTTTGTTTATCAGATATCTGCACCCATACATCCAACCAGAATTTTGTTGTTTGGGGCTTCCCGTGCTTCTTTTTATAGATCTAGTGGCCTTGGAAACACGCCATCTTTCTTCCAAGCTTCAAGAGATACCTTTCAGAAAATGTAGGCTACCAGAACCCCCTTACACAACTTCAATCATAATCGAATCCCAAAACAAAATGGCCACTTTAACCCAATTTTTCAGTACAAATCAGCCTGATTTCCACAATTACACACAGGACAGCTTCAAGTGCTGAGCATGTGGATAAAGAACTAAGTTTGCAAGGAAAACACGCATCTCCCATGCAGTACCTACCCATCCTGCTCTCTCAACCTCTGGTCAGTTACCAGCCCTACCCAAAATTAAACCAAACAAAGGTGCCAGCTACTCCTCCTCCTGCTCTCCCTCCTCCACCCATCTGCCCAAGCATCCTCCGGGTACCTGTCCCCACCTGACACCCAAGGACAAGCCTTTTCAATCACCTGTGAGTTACCCATCACCCATCACTGTCCTCTTTTTGAAAGTGAAAAACCACAGGGGTGCAACGGAACTCAGTCTGTGACTATAAAACGTCAGCAGGTCACTACCCCAACACAGAACACTGTGACTCAGACAAGCAACTCGGCCACTAAATCTATTTCCAAACCTAAACTACAAAATGAAAATTCCTACATTTGATAGGTATAGTGTGAAAAATGCTAGTTTTTAACAGACTGGAATGGGGCGTGTGTGTGTGTGTGTGTGTGTGTGTGTGTGTGTGTGTGTGTGTGCCCCCACATTCATTTAAACAAATGTTTCTTTATTGGCCTCCCCAAGCTTAAACTCTCCCAACATTAAACCATGGACAGACTACAACTGTTAAAATGTCTCACATTTTGTTCTCAAGAGATGACTCTGTTTTACTTCTCCAGCAGAGGTCAAGTAAAATGATGTTTGAGAGAAGCATCTGAAGGCCAGCACCCAGCTCACCAAGTTTTAGAATGCACTTGTAACCCAGAATGTCTCTCAGGGAAATCTGTGGTCAGCCCTCCTAGGTCTGTGCTTGCTCCCCAATGTCTGTCTTCCAGAGAACTCTGAGGCAGCCACCTAACAGTCACCCCAAGAAAACACCATATAGAACCTCAAAGCTCCCTTTTTACTGGACAAAGCTCTGGGTTTGCTGGCTTGGAAGCCTTTTTTTTCTTCTTCTTGGATTTCTGAAAAAGGTTTTCTCTGTGTAACATTCCTGGCTGTTCTGGAACTCGCTTTTGTAGACCAGGCTGGCCTTGAACTCATAGAGATCCATTTCCCTCTGCCTCCTGAGTGCTGGGATTAAAGGCGTGCACCACTATGGCCTGGTCGGAAGCCATTTCTAGAGTTAAGAAGCATAGCAATGGAATTCTGGGCCTTGGGGTGGTACAAAGATGTCGGCTTTTTCCTTCTTCATACTTGCCTGTATTTTCCAAACTTTCCACATGGCCTTTGTGTTGTTTTCCTGACAAGAGAAGCCAGGAGACAGGGCACTCAGAAGGTTCCCTGGTCTTCCTGCAGGGCTCACTAGCCACAAGCACCTTAAGGACACAACACTCAGTAAGGTCTCAGAGCCCACGCCCACCACAGAACAGCTGAGTGCATGTTGAGCAAGCGGTGAGTATCAGGAAATGTCTGACCTGGTAGACGGACAGTGAGGTGATCACGGGGTACCATGGTTCGTCCTAAGGGACTGGGGTCACTGCCTGTGTACAGTATTTGAAAGGGTGGGGACCGAAAGGCTGCTCTCAACAATAGGCAGCCAACAGGAAAAGTCTTCCCCTCACGACAAGACACCTACTCAGGGGTCCACTGCTCCACACTGCTCCATCCTTGGTGAACCAAGACCAAGCCAGCAAACACTGCTACAAGACAGAGCAGCAGGAACCGAACACACCAGGGCTCTGCCATTCAGGAGGCACATCACGGCCCTGAGCCACCAAAGTTCAACAGTATCCTCCAAGATTTATCTGCCCTGAGACTGAGTAAGACTAAACACTAAAGCAAACAAAGGATTAAGATAACACCAGCCCAGACTAGTGATTAACCACCAGAAAGCCTTATCTAAAGCCAAAGCAGGACGTCTCACTGACTTGACGTGAAAAAGGAGTCACCAGCATCTGCATGGGAGAGCTGACCCACGTGTAAAACGAGAGGGAGGGCACACGTGCTCTGCAAACGTGGAGCCAGGTTCAGCAGACGTGGACAGGGTGGAGAAGGCACCGCTTTGTCCCCAGAGCTAGCCTGAGCTAACGTCCTTCTCACCACAGCCTGAGCTAGTGCCCTCCTCACCACAGCCTGAGCTAACGTCCTTCTCACCACAATTATAAACATTCACATTCCACCTAGCTGCTCATACTAGAAGCCTCCTCACCACAGCCTGAGCTAACATCCTTCACACCATAGCCTGAGCTAGTGCCTTCTCACCACAGCCTGTGCTCACGGTTTCTGCACTGTCAACTGAACCCCCATTTCCTCAGACCCAGGACTGTTTACACCTGGTTCTGTGTTCCGATGAGGTCGCTTCCATCAACACTCTGTATACTTGTGTAAGTGTCCATCGTGCCCCAGGCTCTTAGAGGACGTTCTTTCCCAAACAAAGCAGATTATGGAATGATGGTAACAGGGTCATCTTAAGGCAAAGGTCAATGCGGGATGATGGCCAGAGGTCACACCAGAACCCACAAAGCAAGACGAGAAAACAAGCTTTTCACTGCAAAAATAGATGCCTCGGGTTTTGTCTCACCTGGGCTGAGAAGAGAAAGGTTTCTAGGAAAAAACTGTCCTTGTTACAAACTCTGTTAAGATTGAGACTTGCTTCACCACAATTATAAACATTTACATTCCACGTAGCTGCTCACACTAGAAACTGCAACCCCATGCCGTGGGCTTCTGCAGCATGTCGAAGTCCAGCCTGAGGCTGCTCCCCAGCCTCTGTGCACTCAGCTGGCCAAGAGAAGGCACCCAGCGCCTCCTACCCTGACTCCCCTAGAGGGAGGAAATGCAGTATGTACCCAAGACCTTCTCTAGAAATCTGAGATATCTGCTCTCATCACCCTCTACCTACAAATTCATTTATCTAACGCCTGAGTTTTCTTACTGAAGCCAGCAGGAGGAGGTGAGTGCTTGGTAGCCAGACAAGTACCCTAGCCTTCCCAGGCTTCAGGTTCATCATCTCCTAGGGTTCACTGTATCCATCTAACATAGGACAAACCTGCCATGGAGTCTGGTGAAAGGTATTAACTGTGGAGGTCACAATGACAAGCCCAAGTCCCACAACAAGTTGGAATCCAGGCACACCAAAAGCTGACTCATGTGACAAACTCTGAGAACTCCCAGTCATTAGCAATGATTTAAACAAAAAAAATATGGGACAACATGAACCAATTATGAACTGCATTCCCAACTTAAAACTTATACTAGGAAGACAGCCTTTCACTGGAGAAATGGGTGGAGAGAGTGTTTCATCAGCGTGAACTAGTGTTTAAAACAAATTACTAGCTTAGCTGACTGGGTGGTCATCCGTACCCTATTATAAGTAGATAGACTTTCTGGTATTTCCAACAGGAAAATATACTGTACTCATACAACCAAAACACACTGAGACGACGACGACATTCCCGAGAGACGGCTGCACCCCTGCAGAGACGGCTGCACCCCTGCAGGACAGCTGTTGCAGGGCATGACACAGGAAGGAATCCTGTCCCATGAATTCAGCAGCATGGCCCCCATCCACAGTGCTAATGTCTATCTTGCAGGCCTGTTAGAAAGATTAAGAATCATGTGACAGGAAGTGGGTCCTCCACTATAATGGCCAATGTGAATCCTATGTCTAGGGAACAAAAGGCTCCTGCCATGAAGCGACTCAACACTAGGTGGCTCCTTTTCAGGCCAAAAAATTAATAAGGATAATTGGATAAAACACACGTAACAAGTCCCACAAGTAAACAGCAGGCTAATATGTTTTGGAGTGAATAAAGAAACACGCAAAATAAGGAAGGGTCCCTCTCCTCTAAGAAAGTATACCTGGAAAGAAACCAGGGGGTTTCTCTTGCCATCCATATCCCACTCCAGGCTCGGTGTCTTAAGTAGAAAAAACCAAAAGCTTTATGTACATGGTCTTACCACACAAGTGCAAACCCAGCAAGGTCAAGGGGACACTCGTGGGCTTTCAGGATGAAGAGCATCATCTGACTGAGACATTTCCAAGTGACTTCAGACCCTTCAATGTGAACATCCACCGTGGAAATGGAGGCTCTGTATACTTACAATGCCTGAGACCCACTCACCCAGCTGACCTTTCATGTAGAGTCTGAATGTCCCTTACAATGACCCCTCCAGGATGGATGCTCTATCACACTTGCAGGGAGCTCTACCGGAAAAGTCCCTCCTCGTGTGCAAACATGGGTGTTTACTCTCACGATGTTCTACCACAAGAACTCTGTACTTACTACATGCTGGAGAGTTACACATACAACAGAGCAAAGTAAACTTCAGAGAGGGGAAAAATCAGGATGAGACACAGTATCCAAGAAGTTCTCACTGAAGAGGTGGGTGTTAAAGGATGAGGAAGGTCCAAATTAAACTAGAGTTCAAGTTGGGAGTGGTGGGACACACCTATAATCCCAGCATTCCACAGGCAGTGGAAAGATGAGGAGGAGTTTGAGGCCAGTCTGGTTACAAGGCAAGAAGGGATTGAAAGCACGAAGGCTGTCCGTGACTGTGTATACTTTTTAAACTAAAGAAAGGTAAACCTGCAAATACAACTCAAACTGTGAACAGACGAAGGTTCAAAGGAAGCAGAGCGGCCAGCAAGCAGGCAGAGCAGAAGCCCAGCATATAAGCGCAAGACAGTCGGGCAGGAGACAGAAACTCACACAAACAGGAAAGAAAAGAGCCACCGAGCTAGTCACAGAAGCAGGAGTGTGGGTTTGCTGCACACAGCATGCTAGACACTTTAGCTGCAGGGCAGCGCGTGCAGCATGACATTAGTCAGAACTGCCCAGGACTTGTGAAGGAGACTGCCCCAGCCACTAAGATATAAAGGTGAAGGTTGGCTCTGGGAGGGGAGCAGTAAAACAAAGAGAAAAGGTTGGAAATGGGAACCCATTTCCCTGCCATTCCCAGGGGGCAAACGCAGGTGTGGTCACAGATCAGACAAGGAGAAGGAAGGGAAGGCTCAACACAAAGAGAGGTGTCTGGAAAACTCAAAGTGGAAACAAGGCAATAACTCAGGCAAGGAGCAGCAAGCTGGTAGCAGTCAGGGTGTATTGAGCACATGCGGGGCTTAGGCCTTATTTTGTTTTAAAAAGGCCCAAGGCTCACTCTGTCCCACATGTGCAGTACCTGGCAGCTTTGAACTTTTCTCTGGTCACAGCACAGGTGGCAGTTTCTGCATCAGCACACGGGGACTTTGTACTTTTGACTGTAACAATACCACCAAAAGTGAAAGTGTTTGCAAGAAGTAATATGTGCTTTAGCAAGATGTGGTGGTACACACCCCTTGATCCCAGCACTCGAGAAGCAGAGGCAGGAGGATCTCTGTGAGTGCAAGGCTAACCTGATCTACAGAGTGAGTTTCAGGCTAGCCAGAGCTACACAGTAAGATCCTGTCATGAAAACAGCTAAAACAATAATAATAGTAATAAGAAGGAGGGGGGGGGGGGGGAGGAGAAGGAGGAGGAGGAGGAGGAGGTCTGATGGAGTTGGGAGGCAGACGCCAGTCATCACATACGGCACACTACATGCTTACATTTACATAGAACACACAGACTACACAAGTCTATAAAGACAGAAAGTAGTAGTGATGGGGTGAGTCAGAAGATAGGGAAATGAGGAGTGACTGAAAATGGGTTTGGAGGTCTTTTCTAGGTCATGAAAAATGTTCTAATTGTTTATGGGGAGAGATGGTCACACAACTCTACGAATGCACCAAAAAATCCTGACTTGGACAGTTTAAACAGGATAGTAAGTAATGATGCAAAACGTAAGAAAGTCCTTCATAAATAAGCACTGTAACTTCAGACATTTAGACAGCCTCTCACCAACAGAAGCCACTGCACACAAGCTGCAGTAACAACTGTCAGGTGAGTTGGAAAACCTAAAAGGAAATTGCAGGAAGACAAGTCAGGTCCTTGTAAGGGGGGAAACAAGGATGGAAAAGATGACAATTTAAACATAGATCCCTTCGTGAGGATTCTTACAATTGCTCTAAATCCTTTACTATATGCTTCCTAAACAGAAAGGTTTGAGGCTTTTCAGTAATTATGTCAATATCATATTACACATCTTTTTTTTCCCTCAAAAGCTGAAACAAAGTAATGCACAGTAAGTCAACTCCAGGAAAAACGGATTATGTACATCAACAATTACTGAGCAGATGAATGGACCCATGTTATAAATTTGAGGATGTAGGGACTGGAGAGACAGTTCAGCAGTTAAGAGCAGTGGCTGCTCTTCCAGAGAACTTGGGTTCGATTCCTAGTACCCACATGACAGCTCACAATTGTCTGTAACTCCAGTTCCACAGGATCTGACACCCTCATACAGACATACATGCAGGAAAGCACTAACGCACATAAAATAAAAATAAACTATATATAATTTTTTAAAAATTAATTTGAGGATTTGATCAAAAGCTTAACAAAAAGAATGGTTTTCTTATTTGATACCAGGGAGCACCCAAAATAATTTCTGCCTCCAAGACACCCACCTAAAAAATGGTTCTCGCCATTCCATACTGTCCCTCATGGTTAAAGCCATCACTCTTCCCACTCAACACCCAGAATGCTTAGTGCTGCAACAACGATTCATCAATAGTTAACACACTACATGACCAGACCCTCCAATGTACTCTTCATTTCTCGACACCCCAAGACCTGCAATGGGCACACACAGTAATGCCCAATAGATCTTGCTGGCACAAACCTGTAGTCCTAACTACTCAGGAGGAGACACAGAAAGATCCCACATTCAAGGTCTGCCTGGGCTACAGGGTGAGTTCAAGTCCAGCATGACTGACGCTCCAACTCTGAGGACAATGAAGAGCATCACCATAGTCTGTGATCACATCATCTGAATGCACCCAACCTATGAGGGGAACCGGTCTCTGTCCAAAACTGCCCCAAAGAACCAACCCCTGACCCACCTCTTGTCTAAAGCAGCAGACAACTATTGGGAAGGTATCAAATTATTTTTAAATGTTTATTCTATGTATACATGTGTGCCTAAGTGTTAGTATACACAGCCCATGTGTGCAGGAACCAACAGACATTAGGAGAGGGCATCTGAGCCCCAGAACTAGAATTAGGAGCAGATGGGAGCTGCCATGTAAGTGACTGGAACTCAACCCAGTCCTCTGCAAACGCTGTAAGAACTGTTAACTTCTGAGCCACCTCTCCCGTCCCAAGGGAAGTATCAATGTAAGGAAACACATTTCTTCTTTCTGGCTACCTCTAAGGAAACACATCTAATAAATTCAAAATGCTATTTATCAAAATATAGGGCTGGTATTTTCAAAATCTTTATTTGATCTTAAATTTTAAACCAATAGGTCCAAATACATTTTAAATGTCATCTGGAAAAAAAAAATACCTAGAAATATAATGAGGCATTTACCTAGCTTACGAAGGCCCAAAATAATAAACTATCTAGGAGATGATACATTTTCCCAATATAGTATCTTTCCATTTAAATGAAATTGCTCTAGTCAAAGCTTTGTTTCTTAAGAGGCAGGTCTGCACACACTACCCAAGTAGCCTCCCTGGCTTTACATAGAAGGAAGCTCTTGGATTGTCTAGAGAGCCAAAAATACCAAGTTTCCCAGGAAATTGTCCAGGCCTCAAGGATGGATCCCAGAGAACCTCTCACCAGCCAGCCACAGAACATGCTGGCCCATGACTAAGTGGTTCCAGACATCCCAAAGTCTGTAAGATGGTAGTCAGTCTTCTTTCCACGAACAGGACTATCACGGCCTTTTCTGCCTTCATTTAATCTCCAGAATTCTGAGAAGGGCAGATACTTCCCCATTTCACAGATGAGGAAACCCAAGTTCATGAGCACTGATGCACCAGTCCACTGCCTACTTGATGTCAACAAGCATCTCATACTCAACATGTACAAATCAACTCTGAACTTGAACTCCCCACCCAAACCTGCTCCTCTAGTCGCCGCCACTTTGGTCCACGGCACCTCTATTACACCAGCTGCTCTGGCAAAAACAGTGCCATCCCTGACTGCACACTTGCAGGGCGCACCATCTCCCCGGTAAACCAGGTCAGCCCCAGGGCCACACCCAGAGCCCAGCCCTTCTCATCACCCCCACTTCTGCTACTACATTCCTCGTTTCCACCCACACCCTCCTGGTTCTATGAACCACTGTTCAGAGAAGCTGTCCTTTAACACACAGCTTTAGGGGCTGGAGAGGTGGCTCAGTCATTAAGAGCACTGGCTACTCTTCCAGAGGGCCCAGGTTCAACTCCCATCACCCACATGGCAGCTCACACCATCTGTAACTCTAATCCCAGGGAATCTGACACCCTCTTCTGTTCTCCATAGGCACTGTACCCATGTGGTGCACAGACATAAGTGTTTACAAAACACTCACACACAAAAAATAAATTAAAAAAATTAAAAACACACTTTGTGCAGAACCCCCTCCCCAGGGTGTCACCTCACCAGAGCTGCCTGTTGGTAGGCCCCTCTGACAAAAGGGTATCTTCCTGTAAAGCACTTGAAGAGAGATGCCCACAAGTAAATGAAAGAGCAGCAGAATTCCATGTAGCACGCAGCAGAGCCAAGGCTGGGACAGACCTTCAGTGGTCTTTGGCAACAGTGAGGCTAGATTTACAGCAGCCACAGACAGCCCTCCCTCATGGGAGGAAATCCTTACACCTCACTTAGCATAACTGAATCTTTTAATGTAGAATCGATACGACGTTGGATTCCCAACAACAAATTAAAATGGAAATGCTAACTTTACAAAGACACAAATTTTCCCACTGGGTCCGTGGTTCTCAACTTTCCTAATGCTGCAACTCTTTAATATAGCTCCTCATGTTGTAGTGACCCCCCAACTATGAAATCATTTTTGCTGCTACTTCGTAACTGTAATGTTGCTGTTATGAATGATAACATAGATACTTTTGGAAACAGAGGGTCACCAAGGGGTCACAACCCACGGGTAGAGAACCACTGTACTGGGTAGCCTAAACATGGGCTATCTGGCAGCACCGGCAAACGCCAAGCTGACTGGCAAAGCACCGGCACTGAGTCCTCCCGCGCGTCTGCATCTGGTGACCATGTCTCCAGAGCACCGTGCACAGGCATTGGTGCTCTCCGACCCAGAGCAGAGCACCCCCAAGGCAGGCTTCTCACACCAGACCCCCCCAATCACAGGGTACGAGTGAGTCTCTTGGGCGAAACTAGTAACAAGAGAGAAGGCTGGAGGACCCAGAAGTGTCGTCGCCAAAATGACCTGGAAGGAAACCGTCCAGAGCCAAGTCTAAATAGTGATTAGTTTTGGATCAGAATGAAATTATCACTTAAAGTACTAACCATTACAGAATTTTCTTGCTAAAATGTCTTAAAAGTTAAAAAAAAAAAAACCCTAAATCTCTTTCTTAAAGAGTTTTCAAAAATGTTTCTAGTATCAACTACTCAAATCGACCTTAAACTCATTGATTACAACAATTAACTCCTACAAGGTTAACAGTAGGTTCTAAAGAAAACTCAGTTCAGCCCACCAACCCCCCAAAGCAGAGAGTGCTTGGTGTGTAGGTATACAACGATGAACGAACAAAAGACTAAGATCTAGAAGGTTATGACCCATCCCGACAGCTGACACTGAAACCCAGGGCTACCCAGAACCAGGGCAGTGTCTAGGTTCTCCTGGAATGGACTGGATGTGGGAGTGGGAGAAACAAAGACTTGGAACCCCCAGGTCTTCAGGGAAACTAGCCAAGATACATTACAGGCAGTTTCCTTTAGTTTTCGTAATTAGAAAAGCACTTGATAAAATAAATTTTGCCAAAGCCTATCTCCTTGGAAACCAGGAAACAATACTGTCTCCTTTTTCCTCCACATAAAGAACATTTAATAAGGACTATTTCCATAATAAACAGCTTCAACTGTTTTGTGTCAGAAGTAAAACAGGTAGTCTTCACTAAATGAATAAATAGACAAGGGCTGGAGAGATGACCCAGGGGTTAAGAGCACTAACTGCTCTCCAGAGGACCTGGGGGTTCGGTTCCTGAGACTCACAGAGGAGCTCACAGTCGGACTGTAACTCCAGCCCCAAGGGATCCAACACCCTCTTCTGGCCTCAGTGGGCACCAGACATGCACGTGGTGCACGTACATACATGCAGGCATACATACAAAATAAATGTTAAAAAAAAATGCAGATAACTTCTAGAGACGTCATTGAAGAGCCTTCCCACGAGGCTATGAGAAGAGGTAACAAGTGGAGTTGAGAATGAATACCTGGTGAGAGGCTAAGGAGACCGCTCAGGCAGTGAAGTTCAAGGGCTTCAGGTCCATCCCCAGAACCCACAGAGGAGCCAAGTGTGGTAGGGAGGTGGGCATATACAGGCAGATGCCCTAGGGCTTGCTAACCAGCCAGCCTCACCAACTCCAGACCTCCAGCCTAGTGAGAGACCTGTCTCAAAAAATAAAAAGATAAAAACAAAAATGCATGGCACCCCAAGAACCACCCCCAAGGCTGACCTCTGGCCGCACACACAAAATACCTTCTGAGTTAACATCCAACCATCAAGATCAATTCAAGGTCCTTTCTGAAGCTTCCTCAAGACACCGGACTCTGCATGTTCTCTGCCAGTCAGGAGATGCTGGAAACAGCTCTTACCATACTGCTTTCAAATCTACAGCCTCACTCACATTCTGTCATTTAAATCACTTTACTTCCTTCCCTAAATGAACTTAAGGGAAGGAAAAGACGGACAACAAGAAACTGACTTTTCTAAAGAGCATCAGGACAAGGTATCTTTAAAATTTAAAAAAAAAAAAAAATAGCCAGGTGGTGATGACACAGGTGGATCCCACAAGTGGATCTCTGAGTTCGAGGCCAGCCTGCCCTACAGAGGGAGTTTTAGGACAAACAAATCTATACAGAGAAACCCTGTCTTGAAAAACCAAAAAAAAAAAAAAAGAAAACTCAGGACAGCCAAGAGTTCAACACAGCCAGCCAAAAGGAAGACAGTTCTGACCTATACTACAGGCTGTCATCCTCAAGGACATCCTGCCTAGTGAAATAAGCCAGCCACTTAAGGGGCTAGGATAGGAGAGAGTGGGAGCTGCCTGATGTGCAATTTCAATTCTCAAGCTCTAGTTCACAAAAGCAGGAGTGAGTTTAACACCAGTGAGCTACACACGTGTGTTTTTACCATTATCGTTTTAGTGGACCAAACAATTACCAAACTGAATGGACAAGTCCCAGCCACACTGCAAAATTGCCCACCCCTTACCTGTGGGCGGCCGGTTCTATATTTCTTCCAAACTACCTTTTTCAGTAAACAGAACTCTACTGAAGATTGGCGAGTGGGGGTGGAACTCTCCTTTTCATCTATCCAAAATGAAACTTCAATGACCCCAGAGAGCTACACTGCTACACTGATTCACCTGGTTGTCAAACACAGATCCAAAAAGCATATAAAGACACTCTGGAAAACAGCAAGACATAATCACCTGCCAAGAGTCTTCCAACACCCACCCACCTGATTCCCCTGCTCACCCTGGACCTTGCTGTGATGCACAGCCACGGCATTCCTTATTACCTCCCAACACACCCAAGCTGCTTTGGGCGACATTATTTTGAAAACACCCTCCAGAACAATCCCACCAAAGAAAGGTTAGACCCCACCCATGAACTGTTAACAAGCCCTTCTGTCTCACACACACACACACACACACACACACACACACACACACACACACACACACCTCCTCCCCCACAAGCACTCTAGGACTCTTAGCCACTTAAACATGATTTCCTTATACAAATCATCGCCCTTCTTATACTGCTACAAGTCAGCACGAAGGTCCTATGTTTAAAGATAAGAATGAAACTGAAATCACATAGGAATTTCTCTAACTGGAGACAGTGTTAGGAACCACACTCAAGCTTGGGCATAGTTTCCTCACACAACTGAGCTAGGGGTCACACCCCCATCACTGCTGCCGCCACCGCCACCACCACATCACACACACACACACACACACACACACACACACACAAAACCATCAGCTACTCAGAAGACAAACTAGTGAAATCTTCCCAAGTCTCCAGTGGAGCCTGGAAAAAGGGAAAGCTTGATCAGCTCCACACTGACCCTCATTTCAAGAACAGACAGGTGTTTTTCTCAAAGTCTCTGGGTGACAAGCAGTATGGCAGCACATGGTTCAGGAGTCATAACTGGGCTGCTTTGTAGGGAGGGGAAGTAAGAATGCTGGGGACTGACCCCAGAGCCTCACAAAAGCTAAGCAAGTCCTCTACACCACTGAGCCCACAACTCTGCTTGTGAGTATATGAGAAAATGTTGACTTTCTGTTTAGTCCTTGAAGGTACACCCAGATATCTTGAGCATCCTCTTACAGACACCTCTAATAAACAAGACTCTTCCCTGAAGACAGTTCAGTACCGCATCTCTGAGTGCATGGAAGGAAATGCAAGGGGCTTAGAATACACGTAAGTGAAATCTACCATTTATTATATGAAAACATTCGTCACAGAAAGGTAATATAGGAAGCTAAGGTAAAGGACACTAATCAGAGCTGTGGGTGTCCATCAGTGGTAGAGCACTCGTTTGAGTCCAGTCTCCTTTACTGGATAAAGTGGAGGTGGAGGAGGGAGGGAGGGAGGGAAGAAGGGAGGGAGGGATCCCGATGATGGTAGAGTCCCAGACTCCAGGACCATGAGCAGCTGGCACACAGCCCTCCCTCTGCTTTTGAATTTCTCAATAGCTACTTCTGAGATCAGAACTCATTATAAAAGGAAGCAAGGCACTGAATGAACCACAGAAACAATCAATGGCCGCACCTGTTCACACTCTGGTAAAGGGCTCAGCTCAAGAAAAGAGGGAGCCCCAGGAAATTGTGGCTGGACGTCCTTACAACCACAGCAGTCTCTGAGCGACCCCTCTGTAAAACCAGCAACTCTCCATCTCCAAGCCAGTACTCCTCAGAAAGCATAGTCTTCCATCTAACATTATGTAAGTACCTGTTTCCCACAACTTAAAGTTAGGCATCCTACAGATCTAATTAGAGAGAGAACTGCAGCATAAGTAACCAATTAGAACCCATCAGCTGGAAGTTCTCATCTCAGACCTCCAGAAGCAACAGCTTTGCCTTCCTTACAGAGCACCACCAAGACCCTCATGCCCCTCGGTGCCATTTTGGAATCACTTCTCTAAATCTTTAAGAAAACACATTCATTCCCATACTCAGGAAGCAGAGGCAGGCAGATCTCTGTGAGGCCAAGGGCAGCCTGATCTACATGATAGCTCCAGGCTAGCCAGGGTGACAAAGTGAGACCCTATCCCAAAAGAAAATCTCTTTGCCTCTGGGGTCATCTCATTCCATCTGGACAGAGGAAATGGAGAAGATGGATAAGGGCACAATGAGAAGGCCAAGTTTTCTCTCCTTCAAAAGACGCACTCAGATGCTTTTCCTCACCTTCCTGTTGCAAAGTAGAATAAACTCTGTTGTTCTGTCCCTTGCTCAAATGGCCTGTGTTCAAGAGAGCTGGAGTCAGGGGAATTGTTCCCACCTTCCCATGGCTCACATACCAGATCTCATCAAAAGTGCATCCCAAAAAAATGAGCTATCAGGAATAATCAACTTAAATGTACGTCTGAAAAGCAAAGGGCCATACAAGGATGTTTTGTTTTTAATTATCAAGGCATACAACTGAAAGCAAAAAGACCATGAGGCCCATTCCCAACGTGCAAAAAGCAGAAGTGATTTGCCTGGGTTGGGCTGTCAATCTTCAGAGATACAGCACACAACCTCTTCGCGAATCCTGCAATGAAGTTACGCTTTCCCCCTCCACCCCAGAACGGGGCGGCCCCTCTCCTAAATGTCCATCTTCAGCCAGCAGGGATGTTTCTTCTCTCCAGGCTCAGATCACACCAGGGGGTAGGACGGTCTACACAAACCCGCTGGGTTGCCCAGAGAGGGCTCCAACAACCAGCACCTGCTGCATCTGCAATCCTCCACCCGACTGCCCCTCACCCCAACACACACCCCATGCAACCCTTCCACAGAGCTAATGGACAAACCACAAGTTGCCATTGTTCCAGAAACAAGGCAAGGACAACTCCTTTCTTTTGCAAATAAACTTAAGAAAAGATGGACAACAAGAAAGTTTGACTTTTCTAAAGAGCACCAGGACACCAGATGATAAAGGTATCTTTAGAAAATAATAATAATAAAGCCTCCATGCTCCACCAAGCAGAAACTTTAACTAAGGATTCCTTTTTCCATAACTAAGCTATCTGAGCAACTCCAAAGCTCAGGTACCAAACAAGACATCGACGCCACCTTCAGAGCTTTCCAAACTAAATGTAGCTACTATGTCCTTCAGTTTTGCTTCTCCCTTACTTAGGATTTAATAATCACAGAATACTTAAGTATGAGGAAGAAGAGGAAACAAACTTCAGCACAGTAGAAAAAGAACAAAAGTGAAACAGAGGAGCATGTTTAAAGCAGGAAGGCCACTTGCCCTGAATCTGTATCTAGTTTTATAACCTACAAATCATGTCCACTCCCAGGGCTTGGAGCTCCTCACGTGCAAAGTGGGAAGACAGGACCAAAGGAATTATGCTCCAGCTCCCTGCAGCCACCCATGAATCTGTTCATCACAAGGTAGGAAATGCAATTGCAAACGAGACTCTAGTTACAGAGTATTTTTATACACACATTCTGGTAGAGTACTGTAGCAAAGCTGCCACCCAACTGTGAGCTCAAGCTGCAGCACAAGACAGGGAGCTCGGAACCAGGGGTTCAGCTATTTTTTAAGACCACCCCAGCCAGAGAGTGGCAGAGCAGGTATTTGAAAGCCACACCTTCTGAAGAGAAGTATTTCAAACCTATTAAATAAGTTGAAAAATCAAAACTGCCTCATGTGCAAAACCTTGGACCCGGGGGTATCTTCATACACTAAGCTATGGGAGGTTCCATGATCCCGGAGACCAACAGTTCCCTGAGGCCAAGAATGATCATGCCCACCACTGGAGTCACAGAAACCAAGAGAAACACTTCACCGATGGCGGCACTCAGTAAATACCGCTTGCCTGGCAAGGCTCAAAAGGTTACAAATGAAGGGAAATTAGAGGACAATTTATTTTTCATATTTTGAAATTCAGCTTCTGTTATGAGGAACAAAACAAAGAAGCTTGCTCCATCAGAGTTCAAGCGCTTAGGGGGTGGGGGGAGTTGCTATTTGTCTTCCTCGGCAAAAATCCAATCTGGCTAGTGAACCAAAATGCTCAAATCTAAGAAGTAACCTGAAAACCTTCATGATAGCCATACCATTTGTGCAATGGCTGGACCTTTGATAATAAAAATACAGATAGGCAAGAGGCACCAAGCCTTAGCATTCACCACATAAACCTTCCACTAAGTTAGCCAAGAATTTGATCTCAGAGTTTGGTGCCACTTATACTGCTACTGTCTGGGCTCTAAGAGATCATTTAAAAAGTCATTGATTTAAAAGTTCAAACTGCAACTGAAATACAACACATGCACACCTTAACTCAACCAAGATCCCAGAGCTTATATAGCTGCTAATCTTAAGCCATCCTCAATCTACAGAATGTTGTTAGTTATTAGGAAGCTCTTTAAAAAGGTGTTTAAGCCGGGCGGTGGTGGCGCACGCCTTTAATCCCAGCACTCGGGAGGCAGAGGCAGGCGGATCTCTGTGAGTTCGAGGCCAGCCTGGGCTACCAAGTGAGCTCCAGGAAAGGCGCAAAGCTACACAGAGCAACCCTGTAAAAAAAAACCAAAAAAAAAAAAAAAAAAGTTGCTTAAAAAAAAATTCAAGCAAGAAGACTACACCACTACTACACACGTGATTCAAAGCAAACATGAAATAAATATAAAAGCCAGGAAACACCACTGAAAATGTGAGTCAAAGGAAGAGTTAAACTGATCTCAGGATGTCATTTTAGTGACTTGAGGATGATTTACTTCCAAGAGTTCAAGTCAGCCTTCCACAGAACCTTGACATGGAGTCACAGCTTGACTAAATCTGAAAGTTCGGGGCCCCAGGACCATGATTCCCAACTCAAAGAGCAGCTAACACCTACTGACTGTCTCTGGCCACTTGCTAAACCCGTTTTCTCTTTCTTGGTCGACTGGAGAAATCTAATTAATGATAGTCAATTTCAGGAGTCCTTTAGTGAGGTAAGAAAAAAAAGCCTTCAGTGACAGAGAAGGAAGTCAGCACTCCAAACGTCTTATTTTGCCCCAACCATTTATGTTCACACCATCACCCAAGTCATTTTAAAACACTATTGTTAATGCCTTAGTGTCAATAACGTATTTCATGGGAAAATGCTTTAGTAGTAAGATTCTAGTTAATAACTGGGCTGTCCCCTCATAGTTGGACACATCAGTGACCATAAACTGCTTTACTTAAACCTTTTAACTGCTCTGCATAATCCTATCAGGTTTTTTCCAGCCTAGTAAAGGTATCTTAATTGCAGCTTTCAGGGAAAGGAAAAGGGGCTGTGGGAGAGTCGTTAAACCAAGATACAGAAAATCATTCCTGTCCCTAAACGAGGTTGCAGGAGCAATTTGGTTAAGACTTTATGTTGTGGTTGTCCAAAACATTCAGCCAGAGAACCTTTGCACTGGAAGATACTCCATTCGAGAAGACAGGAGAAAGTTGACACTTAACTCCCACTGAGTACTAGTATAAAAAAGAATGGCTTTAAGACTCTGAGTCAGAGTTTCAACATGAAAGGCTCGCTTTATAGAGGAAACGCCAACCCCAGTTCATCCAGATAGACCTGGAACCTGATGAAAGCCGACACCTCCCTCTGAAATTTGCATCGCATCACTGGCTCCAGTTTAGAAATATAATCGTGTACCAGGTAGTATGAATTTCAGTGAAGGCCGCCTCTCAACTAGATGTCAGAAAAAATCAAATCTACAAAGCCCCAAGGCAGTCTAGAAGCTACCCATCCCCAAATGCTTCCCCTTCCAAGAGGAATGCCAACAATCCAGCACAACACCTCCCTTGAAAGCTATTTCCCGTGCCTCTGGTTTTGGACACGGTGAGCCCCGATGAAATTTCAACCTGCCCAACGCGACTGCTTGCCCACGTCGAAATGTCGGAGCGATTTACGATCCTGGCAAGTTGCCTTTAAGGTCAGGAGCGAAGTTGGACAGGGCAAAGAGAGAAGTTCTTTATGCAGCACCCTTACGCCTCTGGACCCTGGGGAGGTTTACTTCCTCCAAGAAACGCA